>JAUUEB010206629.1:0-13760 GCA_032362205.1 Clione limacina | reverse complement strand
CTGTGGCTGTAATCCACATGCATACAAATACAGCCAGCCAGCCACAAACAACGGGATTTTGAATTATATTATGTAGATGAAAACATAAACGCGTATTCAAACTAAATATATAAAAATCTTCACAACGTTATTGTATAATTAATTAAAAATAACCACTCACACTATTATTGTGTGTGGAATAATTAACTGATTATTTAAAGAAGTTGTCTTTAGTTAATAAAGCCGTCTGCTTACCTAACAAAAGTCCTTATATCCAATAAAAGAAATGAAAATAAACTATAATAAGTAAGAAAAGCTGAATCAAATCATGAGAAAAACCTCGTGGGAAAGTGTACTATTACTATGTCACTGGAAACATTCAGCCTCTGGCACCACGTGTTCCGCCAATAACGGGGTAAATCCACAAAGCAGACCTGTCAATGGCAGCAGTGACAGAACAAGAGGAAACAACTAGCAGAAGTATACCCTGTGTCCTCTCCAAATTATATGGGTGAAGAAGATGAAGAAAGTTATTGAAAGCACCAACACTTCGTCTGCTAGCTCGCGGACACTGCTGCTTGTCAACCGCGCCCTGCTCTTCCAGGAGTAAAAAATGAGGTCATTTGATCTCAGGAAAAAGATCGATTCTGCGACACTTCTCGTTGAAAGCTTGATAAATGAGGATACGAGAAGGACTTAAGATTTTAGATTAGAAAAAAATACAAGTGGCAAAAACCGGAAGACGAGATGAGAGATTCGGAGAAACATTATTGACTGATGCAGTTTTCAAACCAACTGAACGTCTACGACAAAAAGTACATAATGCGACCAAAAAATGATTAGAAGGACTTCAGATTTTAGAAAAAGTACAACAAGTGGCCAAAAAAAAACAGAAGACGCATAAGAGATTCTGAAAAAAATCTAGACAAATATTATTATAGTTTCCAAATGAACTTAATTTTTACGACAAAGCAAATACAGTGAAACAATCAAGAACAAATAAATACAAATCGATGTAAAAATGGTGGGACATTTATGAAGAACAATCCCACTCAATCTAGTGTCTTTCTTCAAGATCAATACAATAATGTTGATGACGACGCGCGATGACAGACTTTGCGAGATTACCGGTCTCAGCGACCTTAAACTATACCCCTGGGGCTCATGTCGTCGCCCTCTGTTAGCGTGGACAAACTGTTTTCATTGCTCATTGCCTCAATCTGGATTTTCTCTCTTTTCAATATTGCCAAGATGAATTTTTGAGCTACTTTTTATCCCCAGAAAAGACCCCCAAGCATTCCAATTAATATTTCATGAAAGAATGATTGGTAAACCGGGGTAAAGATGCAAAAGTTACAATAAAGATGAAGAGAGAAAGCGTGATTTTTCCCTTCCTTCCGTCTTCTGATTTATCAGAAGAATAGGCAATTTTCATAATATGTTTATTTTCTAAAGAGGATTTATTGAGCCAAGGTGATGAAACAGCTTTCCTCTGACACAAAAACCTGCCAAAACAATTGAGAGCTTTGTGAAAACTAAAGTCATAAAGAACTGAACATTATGTATTTGTAAAATACAGACAATTTTTCCATTGATAATCATTAATCAGTGGCCTTTTAGATAAGTTTGACTGCAGTTTGGAAAAATATTTTCTTCGGTCTAAAGATCCAAAATCCAAAATTTAAGAAAACCGATTCCGCTTAAAGAAGAGCATAGACATCTTCTCGAACAAACCCTCCACCCTCTCAACCCTGGGCGAGATCATGCTTGCAATAATATGAGTACAATGTTGTGTTTAATAGATATCTTTGAGTCCTTAAAGCAGTCTGGTAGCAAACATATATCGCACATAATGTTCCACGAAGTGTATAGAAGGACTTGCCCCTTGCATTATCCATGAAGTGTATAGGAGGGCTTGCCCCCTGGCATGTTCCATAAAGTGTATAGAGGCCTTGCCCCCTGGCATGTTCCAGGAAGTGTATAGAAGGGCTTGCCCCCTGTTATTTTCCATGAAGTGTATAGGGGGCCTTGCCCCCTGGCATGTTCCATGAAGTGTATAATAGGAGGGCTAGCCACCTGGCATGTTCCATGAAGTGGATAATAGGGGGCCTTGCCACCTGGCATGTTCCATGAAGTGTATAATAGGAGGGCTTGCCACCTGGCATGTTCCATGAAGTGTATAATAGGAGGGCTTGCCACCTGGTATGTTCCATGAAATGTATAATAGGAGTGCTTGCCCCCTGGTATGTTCCATGAAGTGTATAATAGGAGGGCTTGCCCCCTGGTATGTTCCATGAAGTGTATAATAGGAGGGCTTGCCCCCTGGCATGTTCCATGAAGTGTATAGCGGGCTTTGCCCCCTGGCATGTTCCATGAAGTGTATAGCGGGCTTTGCCCCCTGGCATGTTCCATGAAGTGTATAATAGGAGGGCTTGCCACCTGGTATGTTCCAATAAATGTATAATAGGAGAGCTTGCCCCCTGGTATGTTCGATGAAGTGTATAATAGGAGGGCTTGCCCCCTGGCATGTTCCATGTTGGCATAAAACGTTTTTCCCACGCCAAAAAGAGAGACCATTGGATTTCTAAAAAAATACATTCTTGTCCATCTAAGACTAGTTGGTACGGGGATAAAGAACTTTTAAATAGAACAACGGAATAATGAACGGTCTTTGAAAACCCACTCAAGTCAAGACCGGTTGTCCAAAGAGCGGGGCAACTATTTTGTTGAAAACGATCTGTTGAAGATAACGAGATTTTTCAACGCTGGGTAGTGGGTAGGTATTTATTCTAAATCTAGTGTAAGATATTCATTCAGCTTTAAAGTCAGAATTTAGGGAAGACATCTTTATAATATAAAGCAAGGATTGTACGAACTGATGAGAATAAAATAAAATTATAAGTGACACAATGGACACTAAAGACTCAAGAGAAAACTTACTTACAATTTCTAATTGGCTATCATCAATTTAACTTTAATATATTTTTTAAAGGGGAATCTAAAAAGTGAGTATTCAAATAACCCTATCTTGATTAAACGATCTTTTGTCTTATCATTATTTCAAAAATGTCAAAAGAATCTTACCGTCATTTTAAAGAACAGCGCTAAAGGGAGACACATCTTTTCTCAATATTTTCAATCCTTAAAATCCTTATAGGGAATAAATAATCCAAATGTTCAAAGAGAGGCGTTATCCATTCAAATATTATCTCAAAATTGTAATACACAATATCAAACACTGTTTACTGTTTTCCCTAACAAATATTCAATGAACATATGTTACTACAGTATGCTCTATTTGGACACAGTTTCCTTGAGTAGTTCAATTAATGGCAATTATTATCCTATAACTAATATGAATATTAGTTCATGAGTTATTAGTTATACAAAGTAATGAAACACAATATGCCTACTCGATGGCTTTATGGTCAATACAAATACAACATGAGCACGATTTCAAACTATTACACTTATAAAAGGGTATAACAGCCACCTGTCAGCATACTGAGGACATTAGGGAGGTAGTGATGTGTTATATGCATCTACACACGCAGCACATGTGTTTCAACTTATGTAGCAAAATCATGTACTAGACGTTAATAACGACAATGTTGGAATATTTATGCCTGGAGATAAAAACAATGCACAAAATAGCAAGAATTTCTTGGCGTAAAAACACACTTGCATAATTGCCAATTCTGTCTGTGTATTAATTACGAAAGAGTGATCGATTTCCTATTCTCGAAGGAAATATAATCCCATAAAAAATTAAACATGGCATTTAGATATTCTATTTTTGCATTTTCATAGAATCCGTGCAAACGACAATACTGAACTATATAACTTAACCAATTTCATCAGTTTATATGGACGATCTGAGGCGTTGCTCTAACAGTTACTCGAAAGTTTAAAAGTTTTAAAAGCTTACAAACGAAATTTTTTGTTACTTTAATAATGTTGTGCTAGGCAAAAATGCGCACATGAATAATTTGATTTTCGTTCATTTAAATTTCCCTTATTTATCATCTTCTTTCCTTCATATTTTCCTTGTCCAAAATTTCATTTGCTTTATATTTTTCATAGTTTTTATTTCCTTTCTTTTCATATGTATTTCCCTTCCTTATTGGTGGTCTTTTAAAACAGGAGCTAACCATTAGAATGATAACTTTTATATATATCTAAAAGATAATCTGAGTTTTATATGCCTCCGCACCATGAAGAAATGTCATATACACTTTGGTCAAATCTTAAAGTGATTACCTTAAATGTAAGATTTTGTGTCAATCAATTTGACATCAGCGCGAACTATATAAAATTGGTAACCTAGTCAGGCAACTCGTACTTAGGTGACACACTATCAGGTGGTTACTCAAAACAACTGCGTTTATGTACATCACGTAATATTGTAAAAATAACGCTTTTTTATTCATGTTTAAGATTTTTAATTTGACTCTGTCTCCGTGTTTTATTATTTCCATGAAAACATATTTTCCCCATAGAATACCCAGCTTTAAGTGCCAGAAATATCAACATTACGTCATAAAGAACAAGGAAATAAACGGACACTAAAAATATAATTTCTATTATGACCTGTCAAATCATGTGCACATTCCTGATCGTTATTTGCTTTGAAGAGCAAGCGATCGCGTATTACTTAAAAAGAATGGATAATAGTATATAATCAACCGCAATCTTCTTTAGAAGCCTAATGACGCTTTTATTGGAAAAACGTGTACGACATATTTATGAAACCCGAGTACGATGTCTAATAGAACAACGACAGAAATGCCTTCCTGTTTTGTTTTTGTTTTTAATTGAAAGCAAACATTAAGCTAATGCTTTGAAACCAAAGATAATTGGAGAACAAATTAATAACGCATAGTTATTTGACAATTTAACAACTGAGAAAAAATCAATCTCTTAAATTGTATTTTGCTTATTCATCTACTTAGCTAATTTCATCTCTTTTCCTTCTTGTTTTAAAACCTGTTTAATCGCTACAAAATGTACATTACCGTGCACTAAAAACTTTCACGGGTTAAAGGTATTATAAAAACCACGAAATCATTTTTCCTAGTAAAGATATTCTTATCAATAATGGAACACTCAAATAACACTATTTTTTAAACATCTTAGTTTTTGCATCCTAAAAAACCATTGCATGTAGGTATATATATCAATTGCATTTGTCACTCCGTGAAGGCTAAGTTAAAAAAATACCTCGGTGATTTCTCATCACAGCTATAAAAAATAAATATGAATGAGATGAAGAGTTTTGTACATAGCGCAAGTTATTACTGTCTTAAAGATAATGACGAGTTTATACATGTTAAAATACTAGTGTGACTGTAAAGTGCAAAATATCAACAGTCAAAGACTAAGATATCTACGAGAAAGATAAAACCACTCTACTTTTTTACGTGTCCTAGGTTAGTTTTCAAACTATCCGAAGAAAGTTCTAGGTGACTACAAATCATTCCGTATTTATCAAAAAAGTTGTATTTACTTGGACTGGTGAAACTTGTGTAACAAGCTAGGCTTGTGAGCGACTTACTCACATTTCTTAATTAACGTTACTGCTCACCACGAGGAAGTGCTATGACATTTCCTTCTTACAATTTGAAGACAGACAATGTGATACAATATCTCTTAAACTACTTAAAGTTTACAAATCTCAACATTACTCACCGGCATGCCGTTGGCGAGATGCTTCCTTATCCTTACTTGCGGTACAGCACACATAGGTAAAGGGAAATAACACTTGACAAGCTATCACTACAGAGGTATTCTGTCTATGCCTATCACAACCACAATCTACCAACTTTACTCACATAATTGTTTGTGACTAGGTCGATGTATTTTTAGCATGATTAGTGACAGTCGGCCGCTCACGTGAACACCTAAGTTCTAAATAAAAACAGACACGCACACTGGCAGCTACCAGGATTCATTCCTTCCTATTTATTCGTCGGCCGTTGTAAACGCGATCGGTTGTGATGTGGTTTCCGTAAAATCAATATTGTCTGATGCATTACTCGGGTGGAATGAACTTTCCCTGTCAGATCAGTGGCCATGATGCGGAAAGAGTGGATGGTCTCTTAGGTGAGAGATTCCCAACTTAAATACAACAAACGTACACATTTTGAAGACTAAAACAAACAAACAAAAATTTTGTTTTAAAAAAGGGGATAAAGAGAGGAGATAAAAATAATTTACTGAAAATTCAGTGGAATGAGGTAGGAAGAAAAGATGCAACTTTTAGCGAAACTGCTAATAAAATATCTAAAAAAGGGGGTGGCCTGCCAAACGACAAATAACACACTAAGATGAACAAATGAATTGCAATGCCCAGTTGTGTTAATGGGGGTGTGTGGGGGTGGGGGTGGGGTGGGGTACAGTTTTTAAAACATTTCCATTGGTTGTGCTATTGTCGGTTAAAATCACACTTTCGAAAATAAAATGACAGTATTTTCCTAAAAAACGAATGGCTTTAAAAGTATTCTACCTCTATCAGAATATGTAAATGAAACAGAGTTCAAAAGCAGCGTGCCTTGCTCACTCTCAGCGTAATTTAATAGAAATGAAGCCCAAACAACGTGAGTTCTAATGGAGTCATCGAACGGCGCTGTCTATTCCATTTTTTCATCATGAGCAAGTCGCGCCTAACTTGGTTTTCTCGGGGTTACTTCCCGTTATTCCAGTCAAACGACTGATGTCATTTCCAGCGCTTTTAGGACTCACGCAATATCATAACTTGGTCGGTATTATATAAGGGGAGGATAGGGTGGTATGAATTATCAAAACGTAGATAAACATAGATATGAGTGTGAGCGTTTGTGTATTTGTGTATTTGTGTGTGTATGTGTGTATGACCGAACGTACTGTGGCCCCAGTGGTCAGTTAAAATAGACCCATACATTTTCAAGCAACGCTGAGCTTGATCAGTTGTTATATGGGTGACCGCTACAGTGTATCCTGAGGCAGGATATATTAACCCTAGCTTATGCTATATATTTTTTAAAATGTATATATTATTTGTTTGTTTGTGACTGGCATTGCTAGGTGACGAATATCAATGATATGTCATTTTATGTTATAGCTAAACTTCAGCTAAAGTAGTTTTGTAGTAATGTGGTTATGTATTCTTATTGCATATTCATAACCGTAAATAAATGCCTATTTTGATGTCATGTACTCAAATTGTTACCTAATTCCCCGAACAGGGATAAATAAAGTTAACATTGTGTGTACGTATATTAGGTGCTTTAGTCTGCGTGATGTTTTGGACTCAACGACCTACCAAGTCATCATTGTTATTAGCGTCAGATTGAGAAGTTCCTCTTTTTTCACTCAGACAATCTGTTCGTGTGTAAGGGTTTAAGTAGGGGTTTGATAGCCGTTGTGTTGAGCGTTAGTCATGAAATCTAGCGGAACAATCCAGTATTACCCTTTCAGGCTTAAGGGCTTTATTGGCCTCTTACATAGAATTGATTCTGAACCAAAAGTAGAAAGGCGTTTTTATATGAAACTCAGCCTTGCCTAGCAAATTTTGACATTTCAACATGGACCCGACTACAACGAACACCACATAATTATCTTGAAACTTTAAATGTCAAGACCAACATTAATCTTGATACTCATTATTACTTCTGGTCTAAGAGTCTTAACGAAACCTCAACATTATAAGAATGCCGTAAAAGAACTGAATTAAATATCAAAATTCCAAAAAACTTTCAGATGCTTACTCTATACGTGCCGGTGAATATAATAAATACAGTAAGAAGTTTCATCTTCAATTTGAAAGAAGCAAATAATTGTTCCAATTAACCTTATTATCTAAGCCTTATTTTTTCTTTATTGATTCAAAAGTTAACATGAAAGGCCAAATGTACACGATATAATTAAACCCCTCAAGGCTAAGAGTACACGATGAAAATAACATCTCAAGGCCAAACAAAAGTCTTCCTCAAAAACAACAATGCCAATCTGATGCTGACGTTAATTCTATCTCGTATATCGTGTACTGTACTCACGATTCGGGGTAACAGATACCATAAAACTTCTAGCTAGCTCAGAGCCATTATCTGTAGCTATTTTGGTTATCGGATATCTCCGTTCAACCCGAGAGTGTGATTAATGACGAGGTGAGTCAATGCGTGACAAGTTCAAGGAGTGAACCTGTGAAAACAAGTTAATAATTGACAACAAGTCACACTGACGGAGAATGGTAATGAGGTGCAGATGCCTTGGAGAGCCAAATCGAAGGGGCGGTGAAAAAGACCATTTAACATTTATACACTGTTTTAATAGACTTAGAAGTTTAATTCTGAATACGAAAAGCACGCACACGCGTAAAACGTAAATAAACTAAGCAACTAGTTTTCAACTTCTAAATAGCAGACAGCCAGAGTACTTTCTGAAGACGGATAGTGGCCTCCATTTGACTGTTGAGTGAAGAGATGACCTAAAGTGTTGAAAACACGAGTGTGTAAATCAGTATTCTTAGTTAACTATTGACAGAGTTGATTTTGTCCGAGTTGGTGAAAGAAACAAATAAGTTCAAAATCAAACAACATGTATGGGTGCCTGTTATAAAAAACAAACACAAAAATACCCCCCCCCCTAATATGTGCACAAGGGTCAAAACAATTTTATGGGGTAGGGTTCATTAATACCTTCTGTTTTTCAGTAAGTATGGATCAAATAGCTAAAAAAAAAAGGCGTAAAATGTCATATTGGCATATTTCCTGATAAATCTTGAAATAAAACATTCATATTTATTTTGACTCAATGAATAGGGACAAAGGCCTATTCTAGCTATTCTATAATTAATCAATTTCAAGTAAAAAAAATGTAATTTTTAGCTTTTAATGATTTTTTGAAAGTTCAGTTTTCTTTATACTACTGTTAAAATTTTTGAAGTCAAGTTTTAATTGTGGGAAAAAAGTATAAAAAGTGAAACTCCTAGACAACAACCCAGATAAAGTCAATCCCGATGACAATATTATCGATGTTTCACAAAAGACATTCTGAAAATTTGGAGAAATTAGCTTCGTTCTCTAGAGGCTTACATGTGTCTGCCGCTAGGAATTAAATAGTAAAATAAAGAAAGGTTTGAGCAACATAGATTTTACTGTCGTCATTTGAACAAATAAGTTCCCAGCATTCAATATCAATATCAAATCGATCACCAGCAGACGATGAATCATGTGACCTATCCCAAGTAACGTGAGTAGATGACGTAACCGCGAGTTTGATATAGCATTTACGATTCGTCTCTTCGATTGGATACAAAAAAGGTATCAAACTTATATATATATTAAAAGTATCTGTTTTCTGCCTGTTGCGCTTTTTGCCATTGAAGTATCATATCTATCAAACCTTTAAAAGTGTAACCACCGAGTGTTATTCTTTATGTCTGTCCCTATAACATTTTTCTGTTTAGTTTTTGATTGGATGATTTACCGACATTGAGATGCTCATCAGCAAAGTGAGGAAGGCGCTGTAACGAATCTCGCTGTTACATAAACCCGTGAGCAGTTGTCAACATAGCCAGACAGACCAAGCTGATTACGTATATCCAATTATAATAATGCTAAGTAGAATAATAGAATAATAGTAGAAGAATATTTATTAAGAATCTCTGCATCTGTTTCTCTCTCAACATCTCGGCCTAATTCTCTCTTCTTCGTTTTTCTTGGCGCGGGTACTCAACTATAAATGAAACTATAATTTTGAATCACTAACGCGCCCTCAATTCGTTGTATCGTCGGCATTTATTATACGGCATAACATGAAAAATGACCGACGAATTGAGGACGCGAAGTGATCCAACATTCTAGATGTCTAGTTCTATGTAACATTTTACTTCATGACCGCTCGACGCCCGTGTATTTCTCAATTAAATTACGATCGACCTGAAAACTGTTACAAAATTGCTTGTGCCGAAATCTAAACAGATACTCTAATCTTAATTATAATATTAATAAAGATTCGACCTGATTCCTTGTCTTTCTGATGAACCCCAAAAGTCTTTACCTACGGGAAAATATAACTCTCTACTGTAGACAAATTGTCATCTCAAGTGACTCACTATCTATGAGCACAGTAGTGTTTATCTGTCTGCTTCAATGACGACAATGGAGACACCTCAATAGTGGTTACCTGAGATGAAGACTCTCCGTCAGAGATACCTTTCCTACAATAGGAAAGCTCATAACCAAAGTATCTACGCACTTATTAATTAAGTCAACAATTTTTATAATTTTTAACTTTGCCATCAAACCAAAGAAGACAAAGAAGCTCATCAATATATTGATATCGAACGAAGGTTAAACACTGTTACTACAGATACGAATAGATTCTCATTAATCATTTATTTCACAAGCCCCGCCTGCTGTAGTTTGAAAGTATGTTATTTTTTTCCAAAACGAGAATAAGTTCATGATGAATTACTTCTGTGGTTAAATAGTCGATACCAATTCCGACAAATTTCAATAGTTTCGTAATGTAAGGGTGACCGAAGCAAACCACGACTGACCTGGACAAATAATATAATTAATAAGATAGAATAACCCTGGAAACTGGACTTCTAGTGATACTTGCTTGGAGGAAAATGATGTGTAGGATATACTATACCGTAGATCACCTGTGATATTAAAAGAAAATTCTCAAAACAATATGTGATAATAAATGGACAGCATTTTGTTTTTTGTGCCAAAGCCATACGCTGAGCAAACGACATAAATAAGGGGGGACCCTTAAAGATATGGGCAAAGAAACCACTAAAAAATCAGCGTCCATCGACCCAAGCAAGGGAGACAATCATTTCCGTGCTAGATTGGCACTCCACGACAATAAACGCTGGAGTGGAGACCTCATATCCCGGACAATTTGTTAGCTTGGCGACATCGAACAACATTGTCTGGCCAATGCTAGGATATTGCACGTTTGGGGACAGAGGAAAAAACGAAGCTGACCACATAGATAACGGAGCTGAACAAAATTAATGGATGAGCTTTGGTGTCGGGGAGACGGGTGAAGGATCATTGGTTAGCCTGTAAGTGTGTCTTTCTGTATGAGCTTATTTGCATGAACAAAACTTATTTAGAAATAAAATGTGAAAGAGAGAGGAGGGAGGATAGGAGAGAAATGAGACATACGAACAGAGAGAATTGAAATAAACGTTTTATTATTAGATAGAGCGAAAGAGATAGAGGAATAAAGTGGGAGAAGGAGAGAAGGAGGGAGATAGTGGGTGAGGGAGTTGGTGATTAAGAAACAGGAGGTAAAAGATAATCTATAATATTGGTTCGTTTCTTAATTATGAAAATAATGCCAATAACCAACAGCTATCAGCAAAAGAGCTTATTAAGAATTAAAAGCTAACCCTGCTTTGAGATAGACTTACAACTTACACTTATGTGGCTTAAGAGTAAACCTCAATCACAATTTGAATGTAACTTATTTCTATAAGAAAAATAATAATAAAAAATACTTATAAAATTCATGTGGTGATATGGCAAACATTCTCTTATTAACACAGATAGAACTAAAAGTCCCCTATTATAACACAGTTCTGAGCAAAAAGATGTAAGATAACATTAGGCCCAACCCAAAGACAGACCAAATAGCTGAATATATCAACATGTGAGGTCTCATAAAAATACATAATTTTATCCAAAAATGTTAGCACAAATCAAATCAATCCAGAACCATAAAGCATAAACACAGCTTTCCATTTCAAAGAAATTCACCCACTCACACGCACCTAACATCCATTATTACCATGTGCACCTTTCAGACACATTGTTAGCATAATCAAATCAATACAGAACCATAAAGAATACTATTACCATTCCATTTCAGTGTAATTCACCCAGACATATGCATACAATATCCCTTATTACCATGCATGTCTCTCAGACTCATTCTTTACATGAATAGTCCTGCAGTAAATGCTAGACAGAGGAATCTTTAAATTATCTTGTATCCTTTTGTTTGTTTCTTTCCTTCACTTTTTGCTTGAGAACCAACTTACTTTGTTTGACTGATTTGGGCATTAGTGTACTTGTTGCTGTCCTTCACCAAGCGGGCCACCCTCATCTTCTTCAGATGGGTTGTGTCTTTTTTTAAATTTCTTGCATAGGCTAAGTAAAAGTAAAATTATCCATAATCATGACTGAGCATTTGCTAATCAGGAGTACAGTCTTTCTTTTTAGGCATACAGATTTTGAGGTAGTTGCTTTCCTCAACGACTTTACTTCACATAACTGAACAGACTAGCTACCCATTAACTGCTGGGTGAACAGGAGGGTCAAGAAATCTGCCGAACTTAGAATTGAAATCCGGTCATCCATATGACAGACAGAAATCTAAAGCTGTGGAATTATGAGAGTTGTCACCAGCAACAGTCACAAAAGTCGATGTAATTGCTGAGAAAAAGGGAAGTGTGAGCAATTGTCTGGCTTGATAACGAAAAGGTTAAAAGGATGAGATGCAAAATCAACTGTATCCTTTTTTCATGATAAAAAAGATGAGTATCTCAACCTATACATATAGAAATAATCTAAATTTACCTTAAACTGATCCAAATATTCAGCTGCTAGTTCTTTATTGCCTCCCAATGCCTGTGGTGTTGTCTGAGTGGACAGTGAGTCAAATGACTGCTCTGTAGCTGTTAACCATTCGTTGAATACTTTGTAGGATGTTTCAAACTGTTTGATATTTTCCTTGCCTGATTGAATGCTGATCCCTTGATTTGCAACTCTGGAAATTGATTAAAAACTTTATCAATAATAATATTAATCAAAATTATACTATTGTTTTTTAAGGTAGGAGCTTTGAGGGCTTAGCACTCCCCCAACTGTTGGTCTATTAGGAAAGGTTG
Organism: Clione limacina; assembly: GCA_032362205.1. Taxonomy (NCBI): domain Eukaryota; kingdom Metazoa; phylum Mollusca; class Gastropoda; order Pteropoda; family Clionidae; genus Clione; species Clione limacina. Next base: position 892 of record JAUUEB010206629.1, on the reverse strand, counting down.
AGTTTTAGAGGTTCCTCATCCCTAAGTTAACCCCAGTCCTCAAGGCAACCTCAGCTATTGATTGCAAAATCTCTGTGTTTTAGAAAATGAAATTGCAATGGACTGGACAAGCTGTGCTCTTATATGCGTGTTGCCCAATATTTTTTTACGGAAAGGAACTAATATAATCTATTCAAAAAATGTGAGAGAGGGAAATTTTACAAATAAAATTTGCTTCCTTTGTACCCAAATATAGATCTTCTTTGTACCCAAATATAGATCTTCAATCATCATTAAAAAATATGCCTTCAGGCCTTCCTTGGGAAAGAAAATTGCTTTCCCTTTAGCCATAGGGAGCAATCATTGTGCTAAGTGTACACAGTGGCGGTGCAGTAGGGCCCGCAGAGCCCGCGACGCGGGGGGCCCAACCTTTGGGGGCCCCATTGGGGCTCCTTACTTGATTTTCTCTTTAACCTTAGGGAAGATGATAAAAACAAAACAGCACCAGAGGGGCCTTTCTGTGGGAGCAAGTATGGGCCTGATGGCCTCGGGCCCCACCCATAACCTACTAGAGCCACAAGGGGGCCTCATGAGAGGGCGTGTAGGAACGGATGGTATCGGCATTAATCCAGAACCTACTTCTACTAGAGCTAAAGAGGCTTTTTATGAGGAGGCAATAAGAAACAGATGGCCTTGAGGCCCCACCGTGAACCTACTAGAGCTCAAGGGGGCGCATAACAACAGAAGGATAAAAATATATTTAAGAAGTCGAAACACTGAAAAAAATACAAGATTTTAATGTTTCATTTCTCAAGTTCATAGAAGTGCAACAGGGGCCGTTTCATAAATGTGATAGGAAGGGTTCGGGGGGGGGGGGGGGTACAGTGAAAGATGCTTTTTTAAAAGAACCCTT
>JAUUEB010206519.1:0-13760 GCA_032362205.1 Clione limacina | reverse complement strand
AAAAATCTCATTAAGTGTTGTTTGCAATTTATTGGCGGCCATCTTGAAAAAATGGCATTTCCGGTGGTCAGATTTTGTTAAACCTTTTTTTTCTTCATTTTCAACCCAAAATCTACTGAAAACAGCAAAAAAAACTTTTGTAGCAATTTGTCCTGGGTCAAACCGTAGATGTACTCGACAAAGCCTTTATGTATTCATTTAAAATAAAATCCTGTCCTGGTGATTTTTCATTTTTCAAATTTGTAATTGCTTGGGTTATTTCTTCATTTGAAATTTCACTATTAAATATTGGATTATCATTGTCTGTTGTAGTGTGTGGTGTTGTGATTTCTATAGTTGTTCCCCTTTCATGTTTGTTGAATTCTTTAAAAAAAAAGAGTTAATTTATCGGCTGCTGTTCTGGTTTTTGTTTTTTCTTTAAATTTTTCCAAAATTTCTTTGAGTCTTTCTAACGTAGTGCTTTCAACTTCTTTTCTTCGTTGTATTTGTAATTTCTTAATGCTGTGTTCATTTTTATTTCATATTTTTACTGGCTCGTTGTAGATTGACATAGTTCTCTATGGTTTTAGTTAAGTTGTGTTGCTTTTTACAGTGATGATATTCTGCTCTACTTCTTCTACATTCGTCATCGAACCAATCATTTTTATTATTTTTATAATATTTTTCTTTTATATTGTTTTGTTTTGGAAGATTATAGATGAGTCGTTCACCATTTGCATTTTTTTGCTGCTTGCTTTAATTTTTCTGTTATGAGCTGAGTTACATTGTTTATTTTGCTTTGAATGGTAATAATGTCTTTGGTTTTGTTGGCTTCATTTTTTATAATATCAAACAAGTCTGTTATATCATTGATATTTTGCATTCTTAGTTGTTCTTTATAAACTTCAATGTTGTCTTTTTCCCATGATTTTGGTGTTGATAATTTATGCATGCTATCGTCGAGTATGTTTAGATTAACAATATTTTCGTCTAGTGTATCTAAGTCTAAGGTATTTGTAATAGATTCAGAACAATTATACAAATGTAAACTAACTGGACAATGGACATCTGATAAAAGTATAGAAAAATCGTTTACTTCAAAGTATTTGATGGGTAATTTGGTATCTGAGTGCATCATTATATAATCGTTAACGGAGCAGCCATTGCACGTTAATTTTCCTACTTGTTTGTCATTTCCACACCGACCGTTTAGTATAGTAAAATTGCTGTTTTGACAGAATTCAATAAGTTTATTTCCATTAGTATTTGACCTAGCCTTGTCTTGGCTGAATCTTTGCTTAGTTAGCTGATGATATTCAAAAAATATGTCTCTAGATAATATAAATTCGTTTGTGAATGTGTCGTTTTCGTCCTCGTCGGTCCTTGTTACAAAATCTGTCAGGATATTTGTTCTTGAATTGAAATCTCCTCCTAAAATTATATTTTCCTTGTTATGAAAGAAATTAATGTGCTCTTGCTTGATTATATCGTAAGCATCCTTACAAGCGTAATCGGAAGTCCCGCCTGGAATATAAACTGTACCTATAATAAGATTATTTTTAGATCCTGTTAACTTCCGGTCAACCTCAACCCATAAGACGAATTCTGACTCTGTGTGTACATAATTGACTAAGTGTTTTATTTTATTTTTTACTAGAACCGTGATCCCACCTGAAGTTTTAAGTGCTAATGGTCGCTCTTTTGTTTTCAAAAGGAAAAAATGTTCAAGTGTTAATTTATCATTCTCTGTCATATTACTTTCTGTAATTCCAACTATATCATAATTGTTGATGAACTCAGTGAACTCTGGATATTTTGATTTTTTCCCTAGACCATTGACGTTGATAAAAGTGATTTTCAAATCTTTTGACTCAAATGTTTCTTCAAAAAATGCTTGTTGGTTATGACATAAACAAAAACAATATGCATTTTCACAAGTGTCACCATACTATTTTTATTGTAATTTGTAGTCTTCTCTTCATCATCGTTAAAATCCGATGTACTATGTTGTAAATGACACAGACAAGAACATGATTCATCAGAGCAAAATTGACAATGACAATCAACACTAGTTGTTATTATCAGTTTGTGGATTATTATAATTTTCAATTATACAATTTGTTTGTGCAGATGGAGAAGTGTAAACAAAATGACAAATACATGAACATGAACTCATTAAAGCATTTGACAATCACATGGCATATGGTTATCGTTGTAATTGTGTATAAAGTTAAAACTATAATTCTTAGGTACAATGGGTGACTGATCAGTCATAGCATGTATGTTTGATTGGGATTGATCTGTGCACAGTTCATGACCCAGTTCATGACTGTAGAATGAAAGTGCTGGTATATTATTACAAGAAACTTTGGTTTTCCCTGAGCATTTATCAGAACACGTTTAAGTATCTTCATGATTATGAGATGGACATGAACAACACATAAAAGTGCACGATATACAAACACAATTATAAGCACCAAGGATTAAATCATTATCATAACGTTGTTCTTTAGAATCATTGTCGTTTAAATTTCGACGTGTTTGGAAATCATTTTTTACAATTAGTGTGGCAATTACATAGACACTGTTCATAAGCGCATGGACGACAGTCACACACGTATTTATTTTCAAATATGTTAACATGACGATCACAATTGCTGTTAGTGTTTTTTCTGGTATCACTTATTCGTTCAAAAAGATCAGCTGACCGTAAATAACAGTTTTTGTTTGTATAGTTTACGCTGACTGGGATATGCCCTCGGTTGTCCTAGATAGCCCCTTTAGGTTGTGTCTGCTCCATGACGTCACCCGTTAGCAGGAAGGCTGGGGGCGCGGTTGCATTCATGGTTTCTGATTGGATGGGATCCCATGATATTAATGTTTGTTCGTTGACGTTGTTGGTGTTTATTGTCTCAGCTGTTTCCATGTGAGCGATATCATGGTGTGGTCGCCACATAGGAATGTTGTTGTTTCTTTGTGTTGTTCCCTCTTTGTTGTAAGTCATTGGACCGTAGATGGGGTCAGGGTTTGTTGTGACTGAGACATGATTGACCGACTGACCGGACGACATGTTGTTGTTTTCATAGACAGCTGATTGCCTGTTTTGAGACGCTTGCGAGTTTTTGTGTTGGTTGGTGTTGAAACGGAAATGAGCGTTTTGGTTTCCGAATTGGCGAGAAGCAGTTACGTTTTGACGCTGACGATTAATTGGATGACGTTGTTGGTAGGTCTGTGTTTCAAGCCTTTGCCCTGCTTCTGATTTGCAAACCTTATCACCATTTACGGTGTACGTAGCGTCATCAGTGTACAGTTTGTCGATAACGAGGGTTGCTCTTTTTTGGTTGCGTTTCTCCTGTTTAAGTATTGGTAGGAGTAGTCTTCTTCGATTTGCTATTTCTTTTGGAAATTGTTCATTAATTCCAAAACTACTTCCCCTGAGCTTCTCTGGTGCTGCTTTTCTTATTGTTTCCTTGTCTTTATACCTCAGGAACTTTGCTACGATTGGTCGTGCCTTTTCACGGCGATATGACCCGAGTCTGTGAGCTCTGTCTATTTCAATGTTATCTGGGTTAATGTTCATTGTATTATCTAGAAACTCACGGATAACCTCTTCTGAATCTTCGAATTTGCCAGTTTCACCAATTCCGTAGAAGACAAGATTACCCCTCATTGATCTTGTCTGGTCTTGGAGCATTTGATCTCTTATTAAACCTATATCCTGAGCCTGTCTATCCAGGGCTTTCCTGAGCTCATTGACCTCATGACCATTTTTACCTATATCTGATCGTATGGTCTCAAATTCACTGCTAATAAAGTTCAGGCCCTTTTCTATATCACATATTTTAACATTGAGGCAGCGAAAAGTTTTCATTTCCGATTCAATCAGTGTTACTCTGCCACTAATATTGTCTATCTTCTCAAAAAGTTCCTTAACCCAACTTGGTTCACGGTTGTCGTTGCTACCAACAGTACAAGACTCAACGGGTTGATTTCCCTGAGGTTGAGAGTACATGTTGGCTGAATTAGAAGCAATTGAATTATAATTTTGCAGAAGCGTTGGCGGAGGAGGAGGAGGCTGTGTGTAACCGTGATAGTCAGTTCTGGTTGGCGTCATATGATGCATAGGGGGATTGCCGTATCCATGACTGGCAGCCGAAGCATAATTAAGTTGTTGCTGTGAGGTTTGGCGATTTTGTATTTGCGATCCCATAACCGTGTACGTAGGCGTATAACTAGGCGAATATATAGGCCCCGCAAAGCTAGACGTAGGAGTAGTGGTGCTGACTGAGGACGTAGTTGTAGGCATGTTTGTAAAGTGTTCACATTGATCGCTCTCTGGCGTTATAACATTCACATGAGTATTCATATTTTTATTGTTTGATTGTTGAGGCGAATTTGTGTTGTTCCTTTTTCTTTTCTTTCTTTTATCACCCATAGTACAGCCTTGCCAAACCAGATCGGTTTAACAATAACATTTGTTTACAGGAATAGTCTTTTATGTAGTTGTGATATGTGGCGAGAAATGAAAACTTTACCTGTAAACAGTACAAGGTGTATTTCGTAATGATCTCAGCTCAGTCAAAATACAATACTTTATATGTGGACAGGACAGGGCTGATATAACTTGAAGAATGGCTTATCAGTCATGTTGTCGTTGTCCAGGTTGGGTGGAGAAAAATGTTATTTTCACCGCACTTGGTGCAGAGTACCTTCTTAGCCACTTGGCCAATATAGAATGGCTAAATTCACCTCACTTGATGTAAATCACGGTAAAAATATAGGTTTTCTGCCACACTGTGCCACTGACAGGGTATCCAGATCGTCACATAATCCAATTAACGAAGCAACAGTTTCACAGTACTATCACAGTACTATCAAGAATCCTTTAAATATCCATTGTTTTAATAATCCATGCTAGATAAGAAATATATTAAAAGGTCACTTTCTAAAAAACAATTACTAAGCACAAATGTCCAGTGTAAACACACACCGCCATCTTGCTTGGCTCTCTAAGTATAAACTAGTACAGAAACACCACCCTAGGAATATCGCGTCTCACGTCTTAACAATTGTTTTATTTTATTTTCATCTTTACGTTTTACTGTCTGACTGGAAATTATGAGCGGAATAGATTGATAATCTATCTTATTGAGTATCGAGTATTCCCAGCTTTCCAACGGCTTACTGTTCGTTTCTTGTATAGATTTTATTACATCAGCACATGATTTGTTTTAACGGTTTCCTAATATTTGTATTTTTAAGCACCAAGACATGTAAATATCAGTGCTCATCAAAAAGAATGTCCATCTTGTTCTTATTTTGTTCACGCTTGTTATCGATATCCGTGTTATTCGTCTCTTTTTGTTTGTTTCATGAAAAAAATGAAAAAAAATAATTATGTTAGGATCGTACTCATTGAAAACTAGAAACAGTATCTGAGAAGCGCTTAGAAATAGTCAGACAGCGTTAGTAATTATTACGTTATGTTCATGAACTTTTTAAGTTATGAAACACACTATATCATCAACATAATAACTACGCATATATTGACCGCTTAAATTGAGAAATATTTGTAAGTAAAAGTACAGAACTCATCCCTATTTTTATTTAGTGGATATTACGGCTTACTTAATGTTATTTACAATTCAATTTACTAATGTCTCCTCAACTTTATGTAGATACGTGAAATGTTTTTACAGTTTGCTTTTAACACATCAGAAAGTGGTGGAATTGAAACCTTGAAACTTCGCTCCCGGGTCGAACAGTCTACCACAACACTAACAGCTGTTTCTTCTGGCAATATTGTTAGATGTCCTTATATTTTTAGTACATCTTTGTTATCACTTGGTGTTTGCTGGTATACCTTGCACACAAGAGGGTCTATGTTTGAATCATGTCAATCTCCACTGATTCAGTCCTAGGTAAAGACTCTTATGTAGGACCTTTCTTTCATATAACCTTCTGTTATTTTAAATAATGTACATTCATTTTAAACAAAGCAATTATTTAATTTTTTTTTCGCTTTACGAATGTGCTCAAACAGATCATCTTTTATTTGTTTCTACCTCTGTCTCATAACAAACAAACATATTTCTACCTAAATGTTTAGATAACGTATATTTTCACATCCTTTACTCGTATATTTAAGTTAAAACAAATATAAACTTCCTTTACTCGTATATTTAAATTAAACATATAAAAACTTCCTTTACTCGTATATTTAAGTTAAAATATATATAAACTTCCTTTACTCGTATATTTAAGTTTCAACATATATAAACTTCCTTTACTCGTATATTTAAGTTTCAACATATATAAACTTCCTTTACTCGTATATTTAAGTTTAAACATATATAAACTTCCTTTACTCGTGTATTTAAGTTAAAACATATATAAACTTCCTTTACTCGTATATTTAAATTTCAACATATATAAACTTCCTTTACTTGTATATTTAAGTTTCAACATATATAAACTTCCTTTACTCGTATATTTAAGTTTAAACATATATAAACTTCCATCTTTGAGTAAATCAATAATTTTTGTTGCACTTGCATGACCAAACTGTATGTGTAGTTTTGTAAGAACTTGTATTCTTTTATTCTCTGAAACCTTAGCTAAGTTCACTTCATAAACTGGTATCTCTTTTTGCACAATGGGTATGCAATAATAACCAGAAGATGTACAATTCAAATCAACCTTCCTCCCCATCACTTTTGCTTTGTCATTTCCTATGTTTATGTGCATCTTAGCTGATTTTATAGCAGATTTCGAGAGAAAGAATGGTATATCTGCATTTACAATATCTGTACTCAACATCATTTTATTACCTTCAAAGTGAGCTGGTAATTGATATTGTCTTTCTGACAAAAGACTTGTTCCACCTCCAAACTTGAAAATCTTCTTACTTTCTGAAACTGTCACTTCTTGTTTTTCATTTTCACGTAATGAGTTCAAATAGCTATCAAGCCATACTTGGCCACACACTGTTGAAGAACATGCACTGTCGAGCACTGCACAGTCATTAGCTTATGTTGTAAGCTTATGTTGTATTAACATCTCTGAATGATCTTCATTTGTAAGATAAACATCATCTTCATATTGGCAAGAAAATAAGCACTAGCATTTATATTTTTATAGCTATCAGGACCTTGAGCATATACCTAAGACTACCGCAAGCATTACAACGCAAAACGCGTCAATTTACTCCAGGAGGGTTGATATTTCTAACCTGCTGCCCCTTTTCTAAGATTGTTACTGTGTTATTATCATTTCTAGCGCTTGATGACTGACAATTTACTCCTCTATATCCTATATATCTCCCTCTTTAATGTCTGTATCCTCTAAACTGATAAGTACTTGATAATGTGTTAAAAACAGGCTCAACCTTAATAGCTACATTTTTACCTGCATAGTTATCTTCAAAGCTTTTACCACCTGCACTGTCACTTTTGAATTTCTTAAGTGAAGTAGAACATTGATCATAGAGTGTTTCTTTTGATTTGTAGTTTACGCCTGTCTTTACTAGCATTTGCTCTTCTGGGGTAATATTAGCTTGTATTAAAAGTTTGAAATCTAAAATTTCTTGAGGTTTTACAAGCTTTTGATACTTATTATCAAATTCAGCAATGAATTAATTCACAGAATCTGATGTTCTAGAATATTTTTCAAAGTCCATATATTTATCAAATGCATCACTTAATTCATCTTTGCCTAAATGTTTATCTAACAATGAGATAAGCTCATCAATTCCATTTTCATCACTGCTCTATTGTAAGCTGATTGAATATTTTGTCTTTTATTTTTGATGGATGATTCTCTGGTAAAGAAAGAGCTATAGCAACTCCTTGCTTTGATTTTTCCAACAAGTCTAACTTAAGCCAACATGTCAATTCTAATCTAAACCGTTCATATGCCTTTTCTTGTGTCAGTATTGGAATTGGAACTTTAGGTGCCATTGGATGAGTCTATTACAAACACTTATTCACAATCGACACTTCATAATCACTGCACACACTTGATTGTAACTTTTCCCTTTTTAAGAAATCCACTGAATATAACCTCTGCTCTTCTACCATTGATAAAAGTAAGAAGTGTACACTTACACGTTACAAAAAAATATGGAGTTGATCTCTGATGTTAACTTGTGAGCTTTACTGAGCTGATGTTCACATATTGATGTTGATCACAGATGAGCTCCTGTGAATTGCTGTTCACTTGTAGATCACAGATGACCTCCTGTGAGTTGCTATTCACTTGTTGATTTTACATTCACTATTCATGTTTATTTAATCCCATGACACACGTTAACAACTTTGACCTATGTCAGCTCACAATAAGAAACAAATTCAGGCTGTTCAAGGGAAATTAGACATTTATGTAAGAATGAACAATAGAGTTGCAGTCATTCCTATAAGCAGTATACTGGGGAAAATATTTCACTAGAGTGAATTGTATCCTTATCTGGGTTCTTACCAGGCTTCATTCCCTTAAGGAATGACTCTGTCCCACAGACAATGTCCGGTTTGGTGTACTGTATGAGAGCTTTTAGTTCAGATTTCTTGTCACACACACTGCGATAATTTAGGCTGAGAATTCTGAGGTTTTTCTTATTTGGCTTAGGGGGAGGGAGGTACTACTAGCCAAAGAAGGCGAAGTTCCTGATCTTGATCTAGAATTAGAACTGTTGTTTCCTCTGTAGGAGTGTGATTGGCTAAGCTTAGACCTAGGCGTACTAGCTTTGAGTGGGCTGAATTGTCTTGTGGTTGGGGAAGGTAGAGAGTCAAGACTTATGTCAGAGTTTTGAATGGGTGTATAGTATTTGTTTGTCATGTCTGAGTAATAACTGTGGAATGTGAATAAGCTTATGTTTATGCTTTCACATCTGCAGTATAGCCACTGGACATTAGAGCGATGTAACAAGTTAAAGTCTTTACTACAAAGATCCATGCAAGATTTATGGTGCCATAAGAAGTATTCATCGCAACATACCCCCTCTGTAGTCCAGGTGACAGGATTTTCACAATATCCTCATGGGTAGATGCTTTTTGGCCCGGGATTCAGTTCGATGTCTCCACATAACAACAAGAGGAGAATTGCGAGTAGGATGATTTTGTTGCACTTAAGTCTACATTTGGTTGATTTGAGTTTGGGGTTTGCATAATCAAAGATATTACGTTTGGCGAGAGTTCTGAAGGTTGCAGCCACTTCCCATAACTTTGGGCGTGGGGTAGTTGAAGAAGTATAGAAGAATACTAGGAATAGAGATGACATCATGAGTAGGAAGCGCACCATTTCTGTTGATTGCAAATAGAGATAGGGGCCGTGAAGAATTACATGTTTTGGTCAAAATTTGTTGAGCATTGGGTCTGGATGAAGTTAATAAACCCTTTGTGATAATTTAGAAACGTTTATAAGATGCTATCTTGTATAGATGTTGAAAAAACGAAGATAATTGCTGAGATTTTTCCAGCTGAGCAAAGGCCAACTTGCTCCTTGCGCATGCGCACCAACCTCACCTTGAGTTTATGTTTAAATATTTGAATACAATTTATTAAAACTGTTGTTGAAGCACAATGCATATTTTTTTCAGGATTTAAATCAATCTGAAAGCAGCAAGACTTTCAGACAAATTTCTGATCCTTCAGAGGAGAGTGATGAAGAGGAGCCTGTGGTTGTTCCGCTTGGAAATGGTGATGAGTCGGAAGTGGTAACTGTACAGGGATCAGAACCTGTGTGTGATGATCAGAATAATGGAGATCAAAGTTCACAGGGTGTCAATGACCAGGTAATACATCACTCATTTCATTTTACAATGCAGTTTTTCTAGTATATAATGATACAGTGGTTTCCTTCAGCTTTTATGTCTAATTAATTTACAATCAGTTAAAGCAGTTCTCAGACTAGAGAACACAACAACTAAGTCACCACACCTCTTCAGTCTCTATAACAAGGTCATTATGAGGCAAGTTGAGACAGACCCCAGAAAGGACAACTATGATGAAATCAGAGACTTTACATAGATGATACAGCTCTTTTATTCACAACTCCAGAAGGTTGAAAATATCTAGTTGAAGCAACAAAAGAACATAGGAAAGATAAATGAAAACTTAGAAGTCTGTTTTTACAGTGATGAAACCTTGAAAGGGGAAAATAGGAGAAGATTAGCTATGCAAAACAAAAATTAAAGAAAATGAACAATATATGGAAAGAACAAAGTACCATCACCAAGCTTTGGGTACTGTATGTATGTATTTTTCCCATAGCCCTTTATGGGTGTCAGGCCTGGACCCTCCTATAAAAAGACCCACAAAGAATGCTGGCATTTGAGATGACTTGTTACAGAAGAATATTTAGCATGACCTGGACACAGATAACAAATGAAGAGGTAATGCAGAGACTTGTGATAACCATCTGCTACATACATCATGCAAAGTAACAAAAACTTAGTTTTTTGGGCACATCAAAATGCACACCATATTTGAAAAAAACAATTCTTGAAGGTAGAAGAAAAAGGGGATAAAAAGAGGCAGACCAAGAAGGCAATGGGAAGATGTCAATTAAGAGTGGATGCGGATCACAAGTGTTGAGTCAGGAAGGCTAGCCCTTGATATGGCTATATACAGAGAACGTGTCTGGGCGGCAATGGGTCGAGGGACATCATTCAACAGAGACATCTCAAGAGCTATGCTGGACTGGTAAGGTAAGGTAAGATTTAACAGCCTATTAGCTTGAGCAGTTCAGGTTAGGCTTGCATAACAAAAAGCTACAGTATCACTGCACATGAATGAATTAAGACATTCTTTTGCTGGATTTGGATAATTTAGTAGCATGATGTCAGTATGCTGTAACTGGTGGGTAGGATGTGAAAGTTTTTTATACCTTATGTGTGGCAGTATTTGAAGATGTCTAATTACCATCACTGACATTATAATATACAATCTGTCGGTGTAGCTTTTACACCCCTTGCAAAGTTAAATATTTTACAAAGATAGGAAATATTATGTTACACAAGGAACAATGCTGATATGCAGTCTGTGATATTAACCAGGTGTGTAATAATATTCTAGCACTACTGTACATATCTATCTATTCAGAAATATTTGGATATGGGCAATTTCTTCCATTCTTTGAAAAGTCTCAAATCAAGTCCTTGTTTTTTGTGAGTTTTTCTTTGGATTCAAGCAATAAAATATTCTTTTACATAGGCTTATTTCATTTTAACATGTTCAAAATAAAGAGAGGAATATTAATATCTTGAAGGTAAAATATACATTAATGGCCATTTGTCTGTATTGCCATTTGAACCTGTGTCTGGAAATCACTAACAATTATCAACATAAATATATCTTTGTCATAATTTTCAGGTGTCAAGTCCTGGACAGGTATCTTAAGCACTGCCCTATGATGATTTAGCATATTTGTTTTTTACAATGCTTCTATAAAAATTGAATGTACCATATTAACTTAGTTTTAGAACTTCTGGGCAACGTTCTCAACATTCAATATCAGATCAAAGTAGTTTAAAAATGATGCCCCCTTTAACAGGTAAATGAGGCATGGTAGCATAGAAATAATATTTTCACACTGCATTTATATGCAAGAGGTCTTAGGTTTGTTACAAATATCCACTGCCTGTGGATATGCATTTTTTTATAACCTTCTTGTATTTGTATTGCCAGGTGTGAAAACCTTTTTGTAACATGACTGCAATCTGATAGCAAGAATATTGAGAACATATGCCATGATTTTTTAAACCTCTTTGCTTCACTAACAAATACAAGTTTACTATGATCTTACAATGATATGTCCTTCTCTGTTAGGTGCTCCTTGAAAATAAAAACAAAATGGCCAAAATAAAACCAAAATATTTTTTCTTGGCAGTTTTCTCTGAGTAATTTACTTCCTATGCTTCAGTCTTTGATTGCAGTGTATACATACTAACATTTGTTGCCTTGTGTTCAACACTGATGTTTTCATTTAATCTTGCATTTTTTTTTTTACACATTATAGATATCAGACAAAATAATGTATAAAAATTGTTTTATATTAACTTCAGTAGCAGTAGGCACAAGTTTTGAAGAGTTAACTTTTTTCATGTTCAGCCAGAGTACACACTTCTCCACAAACCAATATAAAAAAGTAAGGTTTCAACGTAGAGTTTCTATGTTGATGTAAAAAATAAAAGCTTCTTATTGTGCTCTTTGTATTTTACCTTACATCCTTTTGTGTGGCAGCATGTAAAATATCTATGTAAACACCTATATAATCGACCTATTTGCGATGGAAACGTAAAATTCCTATAAACATTATACAAAATTGGTTTGGGCTTGAGTTAGATTCCTTGGGAGTGGAGTTTGAAAAAGAGAGAAGGCAGAAATTACAAAGATAAAGAGTATTGAATTTTTCCATCAATCACTCATTTAATCGTCTCATGGCAACATTTCAGACTAGTCACCAGTCTTTCATCAGGTCAAATAATGATCTGTCCACTAATGAGTTCTAATCACAATGGAATTGGAGTGTGTAGATCAACATTGTCTGGTTGTTGTGGTTGTGTCTGCTGTTGTAGTTAGCAGGTTGAGCATGATGGGATTGATCTGTTAACTTTGATATTGGGTTTTTGTTTCTGAATTTCTAGGGCATATCTGTATTTTCTAGAATGGAATTTGTCGCCCCGCATGATTGTTTTGATCTGTTGAAATTGGTTGCTCATGCCTTAATACTTCTTTCTGTCTGTATATTCCTCAAAGTGTTTTGTCAATGAACATGATGACTCCCCTACTATGTACTGTTTCCTACAGTCTTTACATGTAATGTCATAAATTGCAAATTTTCCAACGTCTGTTTTGTCCTTTGGTTTGACCAGAAGAGATCTTAATGTGTTTCCTGGCCTATGGTATGTGCCAGCGCAATGATCTGAGAAAATCCTCTGGAATTCCTCTTACAGTCTACAAATGTAGGGGAGAAACAGGGGAAATTTGTATTGGTTGTAAGAGCTGTCTTTTTTTTATGAGGTTCTTAAAGTTTTGTTACTTTTAGGGGTATTAATGGCAAATTCTTTGGTAGCCATTGACAGCTAACATGTTTTTGTTCATGCCTCTTGTACCTTGTTTTAACTTTTAGAAACAAGACACTCCTTTCTGTTCAAAAGGATGTGTACTACTGACCTTTTATACTCCAGGGTTGCTTTGAGTTCCTGTACTGGTTAGTATGTGGGTTTTTTCTGCAGACAGAGTTTTTAAGAGAACTGTTGTCTATGAGGGGGACACACTATCAAGGAACCAGAGTTTGTTTTTGTTTATTCAATTGGTTCAATGTCAATGGTAAATTGAATGTTTAAAGTCTCTGAGTCGATGTGTTAAGTGAACTCTTTGATAGCGTATTCATGCTGCACATTAAGAGTAGCATCTACATATTTGCACCAGACAAAAGATCTAAGATGGCCTGGTGCTGAGAGGTGAGCCTTTCTTCTTTTGAAACTTTCATGGTTAGGTTGGCTGTCCCTGGAGAGATGGAGAGCCCATAGAGTCATTCCACAGAAATGTCAATCACAATTTGGAGATAGTTCTTGAAAGATAAAGTCTTTATCTATATTATATATATATATATATATATATATGCATAGGTAACGTTGCTCATAGATACCTATAGGCACCTAGGAGTCGATCAAATCGAGCATCCGTAACAACCCAGTTTGGAATGACCCTAGTAAATCTAGTGAAAGAGTTTTGGAAATTTTGCGATTTTTGAAAATGTTACATAGGGACAACACTGTATTT
>JAUUEB010206518.1:3120-19626 GCA_032362205.1 Clione limacina | reverse complement strand
CTTGGGAACTTATTTACTATGTAATTCCAAACGACTATACGACCTAAGATAGGCTATAGCTATATAAATATAGACAAATAAAGTTTTTAACGTCTCCATCAAACCATGTTAGGTTACATAGTCAACGTAAGTAAGTGAGTTTTTAGGCACATTTACACAATACTGAACATTATAAGTAAGGTAGGCAGGTACATCTCTTTGTTGAATATACAATGGTATAATATACTCATCTATACGAACTGATTTACTTAATTGAACTGTTCTTTTTGGTCATTTTCCGTGTTTTATCGTTTTTGACAAGTTGTCAATTCAATTCAATGTCGGATATGAGGAAGCGAAGCGACATGTTTTCTCAATACATGTGTGATTACTGTGATAAGGACATTTATTATAATATATTTACATTACCCCATCGTTCATATACAGTAACATACAAAAACAGCCATCTTTTATATTGCCAAGGAGATCATTTTTTTCTTGATACTGCAACATATTGAAATTTACTTGTTTTTTGTAAATATCAATCTGTTTCGGTATTAAGAAATAAGGATCTTCAAGCGAAGATCAAGAAATAACGTGTCCATTTTTATTTGGTCCCTCGATATAATTTGTTATTTCGAATCTATACTCTAGTTCCGTCCATATAAACCCTTTGTGACGGATGTTTGGTTATGTGGATAAAATAACAAGGAAAGTAATATTAAGAAGTTCCGTTTTCACGAAAATACACTTTTAATGGTTTAATGCATGATGCCTTGGTTAAAATTATTTCAATTGCGAACACGAAAACAAAGGTTGATGGCAAAAGTCTCACACGCATAGCTCATTCCGTTCTCTGCTTTTTCATTTGATTAAGATATCATACTTACTTAAGATATCGAAAGGCACTGATGTAATTTATTTTAAAAATAAAAAAGTGTTTGAAACAAACAAAAAACGCCTGTTACGGCTCAAAGTTAAACTATAAACATTTCCGCGGAGGATCGAACACAAAACCCTTGAGTGTTAGTCATGATTCCAAATTATGGGACCGTGGTGGTCGAGTGGTTAAAACACTTTACTCGTAATTCAAAGTAGGTAGTTCCATCCATATGATGGGTGAATTTTAACTTAGAGACCCTCGTGTTACGTGTGGCGATGCTTACCGCATATTTTAAAATTATAACTTCCGAATAAAAATCATGCTGCTCAAAGATTCCCCGATAGTTTCATCAATTCACATTTTCGAATAGATAATATTTTTTTTTATCTCAGACCATGATATTCAGAAAGATAAACCAAGATCACAAAAATCAATGTCTACTACAATATCAGTCTTCACACGTCTGATCTTTGTCTAATTAACTTCGTCCGAGCTAGAAGGTTTTGCGAAAAAAATGATCAATCAAACAATCGTTTTGTATATTTCGTGATTACCAACTTTGTGGTCTACAATATTAAACAACTGAGAGAAAACTCGTTATTGAAGCTATAGTCGTCATAGAGATAGTTTATTCTGACTATCTAATCAAAAATCTCAGTAGAATTAGTTCTGTGAAAAGTGAGCGGGGGGGGGGGTACGAACAGAAATAAGCACAAATCACTTTTTTTAAATAAATAAATCAAGATTGTTGTTTACGTAATAAGAAAAACAAAATCAAAAGTTGTTATTGAACCAATACCCAGAGAGATAGTTTACTCTGACTATCTAATCAAAGCTCACAGTAAAATTAATGTGGTGGAAAGTCTGAGTGAGTCAGAACTCTGGCGTCATTTCCATCAAGAGAGAACTAAAAAGACCATAGATTAAGTCAGTCTCCGCCAGTCAAGCCAATCACTCAGACGAGTACTATTAAGTATCACTGGAAGCCTTAGAAGACTAGGATGGATACTGACTTAGGACATATTGCTACAGAATATTCTCGGCTTTTATCCGGTACCATACGGTCCACTTAAGTCCACTCGTGCGTTTCTAATTTAAAATTACTCACTGATACCGTTAAGAATCTCTCACTTTTATTATTATTCCTTTACATCTATGCCTTTCTTTTCCTCTTTATATCTATCCTCTTTCACTCTTATTTCATATACGTACTGCAGGAAACATCGTTTACTCTCCACTTACAAGCTATTTTTTTCTTTCGATATTTTCTTACTCGTCGCACTCTTTTCGTGGTATAATTTTATATCATTTATATTTTTTTCACCAGCTCTTATCTCAACAAATCTGTTCTCTTATTTTTCTCAGAATATTCTCCCATCTCCTTTTGAATCATTTGATCTTCGAACTTTTTGTATTTTGTTTGTATTGTTGTTACAGTATTATTGAAATAAGTTCATAACAATTGTGAAAAACAATTGTACGAGATAGCTATTTATTTTTAAATCAAAGCACATAGGTACTATTATATATAAATGAGATCAGACTTATAACAGCATGAACGTTTAAATACTGATTTGAAAATCAATAATTATTAACGATGCAAAAACAACAAGGGAGATAAAAAGTAATTACCTTAACTTTTACTATTCTACCAAGGTAACCCCCCTTTGACATTACTTCGCGTAGGTTATCTGTTTGTAGGAATTTATGCATTATAAAACCTTTTTTGCGAGCACTTTATTTCATGAATTTCAATAGAAAATGGGCAAAAAGCCAAACAAAATCCTTTGCTAAATACTTTAGGTCAAAATGTCTGAAGAAAATGGAATGTAACTTAATAAATGACAAATGGGACTCGATAATAGTAATTTATGGTGAATGTGGGTCTCTGTCACGGGTACCAGACAAAAATGGCTCGAGACAATTTGTCCTTAGGGATATTTGTTTCATTACATGACTATTTGTGTTAGGACTATTTTGTCTGGCATTCTCTGTCACTATGCGATGTTGCTTGCGGCAGTACAAAAACTACTACTTTAGAAAAGTGCTTTTTCTAACACAAAAACCCGTACACGGTTCGACACCCAAACAAACAAAACCAAACAACGAAACCAAAGAACCACGATCGTTAGTATAATGATTGAAATTGTATGAAGTGTCATAGTTTAGACGTAGCGTTGTTTGCTATTATTCCAATCTAATACTCTTTCTTGTTTCTTGTTATGAACATTGGTTGTTATTTAAACGTCTACTTCAGATAATTCAAATATAATATAGATACATTGTGTGTTATGATAGGAATTAATTACCAAATCATAGACAAAGCAAGCCCACACAAGAAGGATTGTACGCTTATAGAAAACAAAGGTGCGCGTTGCTATAGAGAAATTCACAAAAATGTATACATTTAACCAAAACAAAAAGGACACAAGAGCGCACACGTATCCACAATAAGTGATATGCACAAACGGTTATACGAAATCATATATAATAAATTTTATGCTGTCTTGTTATAACTACCCTTCTATTTTGCTAACTTATTTCCCTATATTAGCAATAACCACACAATAGTCTTAAAACAAACAACCTGATGAGTACATAAAATACACAAATCAAACTAACTCAAGTTCATAAATATGACGCTCTTAAATATAGTGTAATATATTTTTATGAAAATAATAACAAAATTTGAACTTCAATTAAAGCCAAATCATATTCTACATGTCGTCCACCAAATATCAATGCATTTTGTTATATACCTCACCAACTTCTTTCTAATATTATATAATTTAGTTCATTTTTATAATTATTGATTATAACTGTGAAAAATGTAAAACAGTTCTATTCTTCGTTAACTAATTGATTTGTTACTTTTATTAAAAAAAAAGTCGCCATTTAAATGTATCGGCATTGTCTGTCGTTCAAGATAATAAGTTCGTCGCGAAAGCAAAATTGCTTGCCGCGAGAAAAGGTTTTACAGTATTTTCAATGTTACGGTATGCTCAAAGTTAAACATGTAGCGTTTGGTTTGAGTTCAAATCCAGGCCATCCTGTATGTTAAGCAAGATTTTATATACATCCTTGATTAAATCTGATAAACATCTACGTGGATTGTAAATCACTGTTATGTTGAATAAACTGAAATACTTTTAGAATAAATCAAACAACATAATATACATAATATAATATCTTTATAGTTCCCCCTCCTCTACATACGACTAGTCATATCGTCTTACATGCATTCTCGACCTCCTCCTTTCATTGTTAAAGGCTCGTGTAGTGGTTGGACATAAAACAAATGACAAAAGACAAGACCACCCAGATAAGACCTAAGATAGACATAAAGTTCACAGCGCATGTATTATACATTCAAGCTGTAATTTTATAGCCTTATCACATTTATTGCTCGTGACTCAACAAGCAAACATATTTCATGAAAAAGTGACACACACTAGAAGTTCTTCAAAAATATGAGAAATCAGAAAATGAAAACATATAAACACCGTGAGAGGCCAGGGAGTCAAATTGCAAGAAGTGCGCTTTAAGACATACTTTTTGTTATCTTCTGTCCTAAGACGTAGAATCTGATTTATCACGTAATATGATCAGGTTAATTTTGATCCACCTGATTTAATCCAAGTCGCTCTGGATACATTCAATTACAAAAGAAAGATTCGTGTTACAATGTTGCACTTGAAAACTCTTGTTTGTCGTGCAGTTAAGTCAAGTGCCTTACAAATCCATTTGTATCATTTTTTGTCTGATAAGATTTATGAAGCTTGAAGATAAATGTCTGAGGTTGACATGTGTATCATGTTTCCTTCAAGATGTTCTCCTAGGAGATTGATAACTGATATTTGAGAATTGATTTATTGTATATCTCATGTTATATACTTTGCCTATTTAGATAAGTTTCGAATTTTAAAAAGAACGTTGATTTAAAACAATGTATTGTAAAATGGACAACATATTTATTCATGTCATGTTTCTGTCATATATCATCCTTTTTAAGGAATAACGACCTATAATTCTAACAAATGTTAAATAAAAGTATCACATTGAATTTGCGTTGCTTTGTGTAATTTAATGAGTGGAATATAACCACATTGTTAATAGGATTCGTGAAGTACGGTAATTTATTCAAGTGTAGTATCTAAAATCCTTACAAGATGTGACTTACTATTGAGGTCATCTGTATCCATGTCCCTGTCATTACGGTATCATCCAGACTCTAGATGAAGGTGATCCCGGTGGTCATTAGTCTAAACATACACAAGGGTGTAGGGTCATTTATCTTTACAACTATCAAACTAACGTTAAACAAACCGTAGAGTAAAGGCCTAAACATGGCATGATACCTTTCCTGTTTGTTACCATTAGGCCTGTGATTGCTGATTGGTGTACTATAGTTAGTTAAATATACATAATGTGTTTATATAGGATCACTTCTCATGCCGACATGGGATGTGGTGACCTTATAAGGGCAACATGTATGCCTCGCATGCGACATAATCCGGGGTTAATTCCGTACAGTGATACCTGTTTTTAATAACTATCTGCTGCTTTTATCATTGGGACGTTGTATCTTTTCATCTTTGTTCATTATTTTTTTAATCATTTTTCTTTATTTTTGTATTTGTTTGAACTGTTGAAGGGAATTTTCCCGAAATATTGTTGATTTTTTGTTCCCGTTATTTCGTCCCAGGTGTTTGAATGATCATTCTTTCATGTTATTGGGACGGTAGTGCGAGATCCGACTTTCACGTGATCTTTTTGTTTTGCGAGGGGCGTAAAACTAACAACAAATCAACATTGTATTACGAAATGTAGCTGACACAGTTGTAAAGGCGACTCCTTGGGAGCGGGGGTCTTCGAATGTTCGCAAAAATATATGTTAACACCGAAAAAATGTAGTTCAATCGCGCTTCTTTACAAGTTTTCAAAATTAATAGCCTGTTATTAATAATTGAAAAGCCATCGGCTTTAACCCTCTAACATGGTTCACCCATATAATTTCCGGCCACTGACCTATTCTCACCTTTACATACTTAATGTAAGTGTCCCATGTTGTCTAGGTCCTACATATCAGTTAGTATTCCGTCCTTATCTCCACTGTGACATATACCGCTAAGTAATCGCTGTTGTTTTTCTTTCTCAGATTCTATGTCAACACACAAGATTGACCTGAACTGAAGTGACCACTGCATCTGCATACAGATAATACGTCATCAATCTTGAACAACTTGTCATCATTCCACTACGACCTTACACAACTCATCAACAGTTACCTGTTAAATTACTCACAACGAATCGACAACCATTGACACATTCTGGAATGCTAGAATCGAGGTCTTCTCAAATAATTCGTACGAAAACTTAAATGATCAAAATACTTAACCTTCAGTTGCTTCACGAAGTTCGTCATTAGCTTGGAGACTATCTTCGGAACAACCAGCGAACTGACTTGACCTCGGAAGAAAACTCCGCCAGTTGACCATTGCAGAAGTGACCCTACTCTGGTGCAGCGTTACTACGAACAAACTCAAACAGTTGGAGGATTTCAAACAATTCGTTTGTTGTTTTCTTCTCCGACTCACAAACAAAGCGTGAGGTTAAGAAAGGTGTCCCAGGATAGCACAGACGTCTTAACACGAGGATTAGAAACTGTGTAAACACGGTGCGTCTTGTCTTCAGGGCTTAACGAGCATAGATTTAAGGGTTTTGAGTTTACAGACCTACATCGGTATTCCAGTTATCCGCTCAGAAGGCGATGAGCTTTCTATATTCAAAAAAAATTCAGCAGTTGTCGATGAGTCGTTAGATCAGCGCGGTCTTAACGTTAATCGAAAGACAAAACAGTTTAGGATTTACTTCTGTGTGGATTTTTCTTTTTCTACCCTTTACTTTTAGGAGTTGGCTTAATTTCAACCTTCAATAATACATCGATGAATAAGTGAAACTACTCATCTCTGTTGCTTGAAGCCAGCAGGTAATGGTTTGGAAGAGACGGACGACTCAGTTAACGAAGCGTTATTTCTACATCGTTGAGGCGGAAATGGTTTGTCAATGAAAAATATTGAACGTGAACAGAAGTGACACTGACTGTTGTGATCCTTGTACTATTTCAACATGGCTGTCGATACACTTCCGGTGGCCATCATTCTAAGCATCATTCTTGTCTCTATCGGCGCTAAAAATCCTGATGTTGAGTTTACCATCCGTGAAGAGCTTCCAATCGGGAGAACTGTAGGGAACATTTCAACCTTGGATACCTTATTTCCTGGACTGAGCGCTGATGACTTTAGATCGATTGAGTTCGGAATTTTGAATCAGGCTTCACTTCCAGGGTCATTATTTAACATTACAAAGAATGGAGGGGTGATGTTTGTTGCAAACAGAATAGACAGAGAGGATGTGTGTTTAGTCAACAGTGAATGCAAACTTAGAGTCAATATCTTAGTTTCATCTCAGATCCCTTCACAAATTGATTCCAAGGTCGTCACTGCTTATATCAAAGTCGATGATATCAACGACAACGCGCCCGAATTTGAGAGAGAAAGAGTGGTCCTGAAAGTTACTGAAAGAAATGCTGTTAACTCTGTCCTTAAAATCAGTGGAGCTAACGATAGAGACTATAAACCTGAATATAAAGTTAAGAATTACACCATGGATACATACAAAGACATCTTCCAGCTCACAGCTTCTCAAACTCTTGATGGCAGCTCTGAGATTGACCTCAAACTTCTTCGTTCCCTAGATCGTGAAGAGAAATCCGAGTACGAGTTCACTGTCACAGCTTATGACGGTGGTAGTCCTCCAAATACAGCTCAACTACGAGTGAAAGTTGACGTGACAGACCAGAACGATAACGAACCAATATTCTTGAACGATACATACAGTGTTACAATTGATGGCAAGGTTCCTCTCGGACATGTCGTCTTGAAGGTATCAGCTGTCGATGCTGATGAAGGCATTAACTCTAGAATCACCTACGACTTCAGCAATATCCAGAAGCAGATTTTGGAGAGTATTTTCAAGATCAACAAAACAAGTGGCGAGATCTCTGTGGTTGGTCCCCTGAAGAAAGGACTGACTGAGTTTATCGTTGAGGCGCAAGATTCAGGTAGTCCCAGACAGAAGGCACAAAGCAGTGTGAGAATCAATGTTATCAGCACTGGCAACGTAGCACCTCGTATCTCCATTACAACATTAGGTACAAGTCCCGAGCTCAACGTAGTGTCTGTCAAAGAACCAGCCGGACGTGGCCATTTTGTTGCATTTGTCGATATTGCAGATGAAGATGGCAATGTAGCAGATGTATCATGTGACATTAGTAACCAGGCGTTTAACATGGAACCTATATCTAATAAAGGTTACAAAATCGCTCTTCAAGGAGCAGTGGATCGTGAGACACAGGATGTGTATAACTTATCTGTAATATGTTCAGATAAAGGTGAGCCTCCTCTGAATGCCACTGCTACCTTTATCGTACGTGTTGAAGACAGTAATGATAACCGCCCAGAATTTCCTCAATCAAGATACTCACGTACCATGCGTGAAGGCAAGAAGGTCAAGGAGTTTGTACTTCAAGTAAGAGCAAAAGACAACGACATCGGAGCTAATGGTGCCATCCGTTACAGCATTGATCCAAATTATTCACGCTTTTTCACAATTGATCAGTCTGGGCAAATATTCGCTATCGGAGATCTAGACAGAGAGGAAAACCCTGTGATGACCTTTAAAGTATACGCTACAGACCAAGGAAAACCACAGCAACAAAGCACTGCGGAAGTATCAGTTGTTTTGGAAGATATTAATGACAATGCACCAACATTTGAGCAAACAGTGTTCCGGATACAAACTTTAGAAGAGGTAAGCGGTAGGAGAATCATCAAAAATCTTAGAGCCCAAGACAAGGACACGGGTATCAATTCAGAGCTAGAGTTTTTCTTCAGTCGTTATCTTGACGGTGCTGACGGAGCCTTTACTGTAGAAAAGAACGGTTCTATTGTGAGTTCAACAAAACTAGACAGAGAAGATCGAGTGAACTACACATTTTCTGTAGTTGTAAGAGACAAAGGTTATCCCCCTCTAATGTCAACCGCCACTGTCGTTGTCGAAGTATTAGACATAAATGATAACAGCCCGAGCATTCTCTTCCCAAAATCTAAAAACCACAGCATTCTTTTCACAACTTACCCAGAGACTGGTGTCGTATTAAGTAAAATCATAGCTTACGACGATGATGCAGGCGATAATGGAAGCCTTAAATTTACTATCGTATCAGGAAATGAAGACAGAGCTTTTGAAATTTCAGAGAAAACAGGAGAAATCCAGATAACTCATTCGTCAAGGGTGAAGAACAATAAAAAATATAACGTTGGTTTTGTGGTGTCCGATCGTGGCATGCCACCTAAGTTCAACACAACGTCTCTGAAAATAGAATTCCGTTTTGACAATGGTACTCAGCTTCAAGTACAAAAAGATAAACAAGAAGACTACATCCTCATCGTTGCTGTTGTAGCTGCTGTCACTGTCGTATTCTCAGCCCTGCTTATTGTTGCTATCTGCATCGTTTTCCATAAAGACAGACAAGGTCGACACAAGTCAAACCCTAAAGCATCGTTCCACAACCTTCACGCCCCTGACAACTTGAGCGATGACGAAAAGGTGACACATGTTCAGCGGGATGTTCCTATAAAACCAGATCGTCAGCAATACTCCATGAACGATCTCTCATCGCCGCCAGAATATCCCAATAAGGGACCAAACTCTGACAAGTTCTTCCAAATGAAAGAATCTTTTTCAGATAACCCTAACCCTAGTCAGAAAGGAAAAGCTGTCAGCTTCAGTTTGGACTTAGACCACAATGACTCAGCGTCGTCATCAGATCCTCGGCTGTCATCCCCTAGAGAAGAGAGTCCTCCATTGTCAACATTCGGCCACAGAGGTCATGGTCGAGGCTGTGAGGAGCTGTTCTACCAACAAAAGTCTGCGATGAACCGACAGGTCAGTGGTGTGAAATACTCACCCATCAGCACGGGCGTGCATGTAGGTACCATATATCTGCTATCATGTATAATGCACGTCCCGTTCTGCTTCTCTATCATATATCTACACTATTTTAACTACAACCATGCTCATCAAATACTCTACTTTCTGTTCACGCTTTAGCTTCCTGTTAGCCTCTATGTCTGCTGCATGCTGACCTAAATCATATGACCTGCTAATTTAAGATTATCTTTTACGTTCTACGTTGCTTATTCACTTAAAATGGTTTCCGATTCTCCTACATCTTAAGAAAATGATACATATTGGTGTCACTAGTTTCTATCAAAGTCATGGAAAAACTTATTTTGGGTCCCCTTTGAGTTTAATTTTAAGAAAATGCGCTTAGATGAGCTAAACAGTCATAGAGTTACTCACATACAATTATTTTCTTTTGATCATTTGGTGAGTGTTTGTAATCTGGCAATAAACACAAAACTTAGCTATCAATCTGATGAAGGTTTTCAAAAACATTGAGGAATATTTCCCTTCTTGAATAATTGTTGTAGAAAGCACTGCACTTTCGAAACCATGTGTCAGTTATTTAGTCACTCTAGATTGTTTACTGCATTCACATTTGGTTAAACTGCATGTAGCCTTCATTATCCTTTGATATCCCCTCCCTTGGTATGTTGTCTGTTTACATTGCTATACCTGTTTGCTTGCATTACCTTCGCTTTTCATAGAAGTTCCCTGTTGTCATATTACACCGCCCGTTTGGTTTTGTAAACACTATGTTCATTGTTTGCGTTTAAGTAAACATTATATCCTGCTTGCTTTTTATCATCTTCGGGAGTCTTAGATATTAAGTTTTCTATTTACTGCATTTTTGCTCTCATGTATAGATAACTGGTTTCTTTGACAAAATGAATATCTGTTTGATCACTCCAACTGTCAACAATCTTGTCGATAATATACACTCTGTGTGTTTCTAGTACACCTCTTCTAGACACTTACAACTTAGGACTTGGCCCTTGAAATAAAAGAGAGCGTTTAGAATTATTTACAAACCTTGTTCTTCTGCATTGGGTCATTGTGCTTAAACAGATCATTGTTTGAATGGACATTTCTGTACGATATTTTCTCCGCTCCAATCTTCTCTATCTTTTTTCTTTATCTCTTTCTTTCTTAATGTCTGTCTTATTTCTTATTTTCTTTCTGTATATAAATAAGTGTATTTTTTCTGAATATTTATTTTTCCCCTTTATCTCTTTCTCTGTCTATCTGTATATATTTAGTTATGTGTATTATTAAGGTTCTTTAGAAAATGCTCATATTATATTGTCTAATTCTTTGATTACTCAATTTTCTGCTTATAGATCGATCATTGTCTTCTTAAATCTAACACAATGTCATATTCTTATATATTACCCAATAAAATATTTTATCTATTTATTCATCAATAAATCTACGCATATTTAATATGATTTAAAAAATGCATGATTATGATGCACGACATTTGTAGATTCGTGCTAAGACCTGTTATCCCGATATAACAAAAACGAATATCTAAATTCACAAAAGTAGCATTCGTCCTTAAATATGATAATAATGATTAGTATGAAGGGTTAGACGTGAATAAATCCGATTTTTCCTCTTTCCAGAATAATTAATCTTCAAGCAGATTAAAGCATAATGTTACAAAATACGATGCAGTTTCAAGCCGTATGATAAAATCTTAAAAGGTTCAAGCCAAAATGCCATTATCTTAATTTTCGGAAACAAAAACATTGTTCAACATAATGTTGTTGTTTTTTTTAAATCAACGAATATTTGAATGAAACAAAGGATTGCAAGTTCTTTCAAGGTCTCTATTTATCAAAAACTGGCTTCATGTCAGAAGTAATTTTCAGAAAACTCTCAACTCTAATGACATAACAAGCAAATCAGTGTCGCTCTGCACCAAGCCTCTTTTCAGATTATCCAGAATCAGAAAATGTTTTTTATTTTCCCGCTGTCTTTGTCAAAAATCCCTTTCTGGTGTTTTAAGCGAATAATATCAGAAGTTTCCCCATTCACTATTACGTTATTGTGTTGTTATAACGCTTCAGATACGACCACAGATAACACGAACCCATCGCTCAGTTAATTCGATTGGAATGAATTTAACTTCTCCTTCTCTCAGACCTCGGTGTCGGATGTTTTCAAGTCATTACCGGGGCCATCAGGGACTATCTTCTGCTACTCTGGCTTCCTTTTTAGGACAATCCCAACACATTCACGTCCTTTCCAACCAGTAAACCCATTCGTCCAATGTCCAATATTATTATTTCTCGAAAAGAAAACCCATCAAACCACGCTCTCTGGCTCCTGTCTCTTATTAGATTTTCTACAACAGATTCATCTGGGTGTTGTCTCTCGCCTCATTTCTTTTCACTTTATCTTTCTTTCTGTCTGCTTTCCATTCTTTGAACTATGTTTTCTTCCTTTTAACTTTTTCCTTTCCATTCTTCATCATTGATTTTACGAGTCTCCGTTCCTATTTGGTGTCTATACATATCATCAATGTTATTTTTTCTTGACCCAAAAACATGAATGGCGAAATTGTTACATCCCTTTGATTGATCCATTCCTTTATTTCTTTGAGATAATGTTAGACTTAGGGTAAACAAGTGAACAAGTAAAGATGATTTCATCTCGATGATTAAGATTTCAAAGAAAAGGATAGATTTAATCATCATTTTGATGAAAAATCTTTCTTAATATTTCCAACTTCGCTTTGTAGTTTCTCTTGGTCGGATGGTTCAAGTTTGTTTGTGTGAAATTAATTTCAACTTTCCAGTTCTCGTAAGCTGAATTTCCTTTTCGCTCTCTTGATAGTAAATGTGGTAAATTGTGTTAACGCTTTATACGGGATACCATTCCATTTAAAGAAAGAATTTCAAAAATTCTAGACTAATTTATTGTTGAAAGAAGAGACAGATTTAAATATAAAAGACAAAATTGAAGGTTTATGAATTAATGCTAGTTAAGATTATAAGTGCCAAGCAAGCTGTACAAAGTGATGGTTGTATCATTAGCAATACCCTTCAATATTTAGTTAGGTTCTAAACCATCTGTTAACAGACATTTTGGTTTTACCACGAATTCATATAGTTTCTACTTTGAGTACCTTATCATAGCTTTTGATATTCTGTTCAATTTTCAGAGTGATGACGTTACAAGTGATACTTCCGGTGACACAAATACAAGTGACAGTGGGCGTGGCAACAGTGTTGATGATGTTAATTTTGAACAGATAATGAAAGGTAAAGCTTCATCTTTATAATCATTTTGCACGGCTTTAAATGTACGCTTTGTCTTTGTTCCTATCAATTCATATTATGTGTGCATCTTTCCTATTATTTAAGACAAGTTGATAATCAATAGAAAAGTTTGCATTAAACCCACAATTATCACAATTGTTTTACCAAAATTATGAGAAATCTTAATGTGGTGCAATGTTTGTGGTAATTTAAGTCAGCTTATTGCTAAAAAAGATTCTGTACCGAAGTCTATATTTATTTATTTTATGTTCATAAACTGTGAATTAGATTCACCAAAAACTGTTCTCTTCTGAAAAGCCCATCCTGTCAATATGGTTCAAATATCATCATAAAGATATGTCTCGTTTTGCCCAATTGTATTACAAATTTACACTTTAATATGAAAATATTCTCTGATGATATCAATATCTGTCGGCATTTACATGTTTATCAATTACTACACACAAACGCTAATTACTAATACAATAAGATATGTTAAATTAATAATGATCTTTGAAAACAAAATCCGTAAAGAAAAAATAATTATTTACATGTCAACTTTGTCTGTGTGTGTTTGGTTAAGACCGATGTAGTGTGTTTTATGTATTTAATTGTATTTTGGTTTATGTTACCGGTTACCACGTTGTTAAACAAGTATGTAAATCATCGAGCAACATTGTGTTATTTTGTCACTGTTCGATCAGAGCGATTAATGAAAGCGTAGATCATGTTTGCAATTTGTGTATTATGTGTTATTATATGTTAGCCACGGCTTTTTATCGCTAAAATTGTTTTGTTCCTGTTCTTCATTATCCAATGTGAGATTTTTTTTCTATTTGTGAAGGTAAATAAAGGAGTGAGAAAGCAACGTACGATTCTTAAATGGGGGGGGGGATCGCCACAAACCTTTTTAGGGGGACATTTTTAGAAAATTAGGTGTTAATGTTGCAAATATATAACCCCTTATATACTTTCAATTGCAATTTTATTATCACATAATTTTAAAATTGTAATTACTTTTCTTAATCAACAGGTGATGTGTCCCCAAACCTGAGTTCTCATAGACGAAGCTCTGAGCTCGCTCCACCAACGAGAAAACACAACTATAGCAGCGCTCCAGCAAAACCATATCATTCTCGGTTTAGCCAATATACAGACAAAGTGGCACCTCCAAATTTGCCGCCAAAATCTGCTGCATCAAGTCATTATAACAGCGGCAGAGTCTCAAATAATATGCCAGGTTTTAGAGACATTCATAGCCCAAGAGGGAGTTTTCCTTCAAACGTTAATATTGTGAAAAAAGACACCAGTTATTTCAACGCTCCGCGACAGGTTTCTGTGACTTCTATTGACGATGACGCATCGACGACCACATCCGGTAGTTACGTCATAGATGCAGATGACAGGATAGACACTCTTGTTGGTTCTGATATTATTGTTTGAAACATTATTGCTTTAACATTTAATTGTGTGCACAATTATGCAGACTCACCTGCTAAGTTATGAGATGAAGGGATAAGATAAAGCCATACTAAAGAAGACGAAGTGCATCACTAAACTCATACTCTACCAACTGTGTTCTTTGACGATATGTTTGCCCTTTCAAGTGATTTTCATCAAAAATAGACAATATAAATCACTGCCATGTCATTTGAAGGAGATACGATTAACTTCATACTGTTGCCATCACTGTCCATATTGTTTGCATAAATTATACTGTTATGAATGTGCTATGTTGGAGATGTGTATGAAATGTATATAAGCTTGGTGCTATTGCAGTAAAGCATGAAAATAGTTTCTGTGAGAATGAATATTCATGTTAGAAAGAAACTAGAAGAGCTAAAACTTACAACACAAATAGAAATATTGTTCATACAGACATACATCTAACATATAAACATACAAACATATTAAAAACATCTGACAAACTAAAATCGTCTTTTTATCTCTCTTATGCAGAACACTTTTCTACGCGTTTTATTCCTTTTCTTAAAGAACTAAGGAAGTCAACCTGACCTTATAATCAATCAAAAGAAGTGAAGTGCGTAAAAGAACGTTTATATTTACCCCGGATCTCGAATGATCAACAATAGTATTTGTTTCAAATACCAACAACATTTTCCTTTGATTAACACTTTGCTTATATACGTTGCCCAAAAACAATGCCGATATTGTTGCTGCTTTAATCACGATTTCCATTTTTCCTAGTCGCTGATTTCTAATGATTGATTGGTTAGTTTGTTGTTTGATTGATGATTGGTTGATTGATTGATGATTTGTTGATATTGGCAGCATTGTAAGCTACTTAAATAACAACAAAGTCATATTTTATATGTTTATAATGATTATAATAAATCTTAAAATGAAATAATTTTTTACAAAGTTTTGTGTGTGCATGTTTCATTATCTTCAAACGGCCAAAACCGTTTGAAGATATAAGACATGTGCATTCCAATCTTAGCAAAAAATTAGGTAATAAAAGTGTCTTTTAAAAAATGTATTGACAAGTATGTGAGTCGGTTCGGGTATTTGATCCATTTATAAATATTCAATAGTGTATTGAATACAATTTATGAGATATATTTAAGTTCTTTTGTGAGAATTAGTAAAGATAATTAGGAAAGGAATACACATGAAATTGCTAGACAATGGCCTGGTTCTTATAAAAACGGTGTCAAACAAAACTGCAAAATCCTTCTCGAATCTGAAAACGGTAGAAGTCTTCATCTTTCAAAGTTTCCTCACAATTTCATCATAGTTTTGGAACATGCTTTTGATACACTCTGTATATTGTGGAAACAGAAGCTAGTAAAATCGAATGTCATATAATATGATACATAGGTAAGTGACCAGTAGTGGACACTCGTGACGCAAACATTGGACAAACTTGTCAATCTTAGTGATTATGATTGGATAACGGGATTTATGTCACATACTGCCAATAGATCCCTGGTTGATCTTAAGAACGTCTTGAGAGAAACTTGAATTGAACGAAAGATAAGACATTTAGCACAAGTGTATATGTGTTGAGTTTGGAATTTTACAGGGTATTTAATTGAACAAAAGTGGCAGTTTGCTAGACAATGGCCTGATTCTTATAAAAACGGTGTCAAACAAAACCGCCAAAAAGAGTTAAACAGTATAAAATATTGACAGCTTACAATGGATAAGCAAAGTTGAACATGTTTATTGGTCAGACTTCGCAAAGTATTTTTTTAAGATTTAGGATTGATTTTAATAGTACTACACATTCATGAACAGTCAATTTTTGATCAAAACAGGTTTTGATTCCCTTGAAATCACTTTCCTGGGGGGGGGGGGGGGGGGGGGGGGGGGGGGGGGGTGGGGGGG
>JAUUEB010206407.1:0-13762 GCA_032362205.1 Clione limacina | reverse complement strand
AGGTAGTACCCGGTGTTTACAACTTTTAAACAAACAATATTTTTTTGTAGAAAATTTGAGTTTTTCACTGCCACTTTTGAATATTTGTAATGATTAAGTTGCAATGAGAGGGAGCGTAACGACCAAATCGACGAAGGGTGGAAACGCGTGGGTTTGAAAGGGGGTTTCCTTCAAGAGAAGAGTATTTTCGCAAAGAATTTGCAGGAGTGTGTCTGTGGGGGAGGCGGCTGTTAATATCAATAGTACATTTAAAACCATAGGGAATGATTGTTCTTTCGTAACCTTCTTTTTCTTCTTCTGCTGAGCTGATTCTTAGAGGTAGAACAACTTTGAAACTATAATAGGTTTGTAGATAATGTTAGTTTTTCACTGCGACTTTTGAATATTTGTGATGATACAATTGCAATGAGAAGGAGCGTAGGGACCAAATCGACGAATTGAGGGAGCGTTTAGCGACCCGAAAATCTAGTAAAGTATATATTACTTATTTGTGATCAATAAAATAATTAATATTAATATAGCCAGCGACATGCTTACAATTGATAGTAGGGTAAACATATATTTTCCAATGTCATGTCAGGGTGGAGCCGTCAGAAAAGTTTAAATGGGCTTCACACATTTTAAACAATTTTGTATCAATGAACAAGAAAAGTTGAAATATTACATACACAAATGTTATATGTTAAAAGCTATTGTAAGATTGAAGGAAGAGCCCACTCGCGCGTCAATCGTCTTTTAAACGGCATCAGAATTGATCAAAACAAAGGACGGCTAAATGCAAAAAGTTTACCTTTTCAACAAGAAAACGATGTCTATTTGTATAAGTCACCAAGTGTCGATTCGTAAAACATAATCAATGCGTTAAATAACGAGAACTTGGAAGTTTCATATTTTGAACTTGAAGACAATTATGATATCATAAATACAGAAAAACACTATTTGTCTTTACTGCTTGACGTGTCGAGCAGTCGCAGGACGTTCTGTCAGACAACTTTCAGATCATGGAGGATAATTATAGCAGGTTGATAAGATGTATACTCTTAACTGATTCACGCATCACGCATGGTTTTACATATCGTTGGCGATATAAATAATATGACTTCTGTACGTTGTTACTTTTACTACAGGCAAAGTTTCACGACGACACTTACAACACACTAAAATAATACAGTGCTTAAACAGGGGATACATATTCTAACAAGCACTGATAAGTATCATATTTAGCTGACACATTGATATATAAACACATATTGTCATGTCTACGACTTTTTCTTTCCTTGGCTGACTGTGTAAAACGGGTTATGAATTTCTGTTTAGAATAAAACGCTCACTAACCATCGCAAAATAATTATAGTTGACAACAAGAGTAACAACAATGTAAGTAGCTGTAGAGGTTAATTAAGATAATTCATCCTGGCTGGCATAAATAAAGACACACATCACTCAGCAAATACCTTCACGGGCTGAACTCGGATTGATTCTCGACAAGTACACTTGCCTGTTTCGGCATGATTAAGACATTTCGAGCTGTATTTCTGAAATATACGTAAAATCAATTTAAGCAATTCCTACACAAGAATTGCTCTTGGTCTTTTTGACAATTTTTGACAATTGTCCTTACAGTATTTTAATTACTTAAGTCTTTAAATACCTTAAGACAAGCTTGTCTGATCACCATTTCCTGCGATTTCAAAAAGTGGGAACATTTAAATGATTTCAATTGTTTAAGGTGAATAACAGTAAATCAGATTGACGGCTCAAATGTCACGACGCTTACCATGAAATAAATTACGTTAACGAGTATAAACACACATTGGTATGATTCCAAACCAAGTGCGTGTAAAATGAACACACAACAGACTCAAGTTCCCACACGTTTACTTTTAAAAAAAATGCAGGTTCTCTAGTAGTAATATTTTCTCAACTCGTGATCCCTCGATAAATTTAAGGGGTCATAATAGGTAACATATTTACATTTAACGGATGCAAAATTGTGGTAAATTTTTTACCAAAATATTAAACACATTTTTAGACGTTCTTTTCAACCTAAGAAAGGGATTAGATGAAATGCATCCATTGCCACCAGGTTGGATAACAAATATTGACTAAACACAGCTGTCAGTTTTAAAGACGATTGGCCCAAAACCCGCCAAACTTTGTTACCAGTCACTCTCCTTAAAGCACTCCGTCAACTTGTGTATGTTATGTTATAATGACACTGATCTCAATGTTTTATCGTTTTTTAAAATACCCATTACAATGATTTGTAAATACCGTAAACCATAATACAAATATACATATAAGAAATATATTTAGATTGCTTGGAAAATTGTTATACATTGTTAAAAGAGGTGATTACAAACGTCATAATCTATCTGACCGTTTTAAAATGAGAACACATTTCGGAAAGTGTTTTGGTTTCAGTGATAGGAAGTTATCTTCCACAAAATGTGTCCTAAGTGGAAGGATCAACTGATGTGACCCAACATCGACTCTCACCCAAAGAAGTAGTGGGTTTTAAACCTCGCGTTACCAATAGTCGTTTCTGGTAATACATTGAGACAGTATTTACACCCTATTTTACATTCGGCGCTGCCTTGCGGTGTAAACAATGACTCTGCACAAAAGTGCACTCACGCGACATATAAACCTCTTCGTGGAAATACATATCATTATTTATATTATTTTCTGAAATATCAGCCAATTTATGTCAGATAATTTAAAAAAAATAAAATAGTATTCTTTACCGTTTTAAAAATTGATTTCGTATTGTTATTATCTTTCAATGACCATGTTTTCTTTATATAGTTGCGTGCTTTGTGTTTTAAGACTTTTTTAAAGTCATGTTAACATTTTAACTGAAAAAGCATCACCAGGGCATCCAATAATTGTCATGCTTTGTTCATACATGGGATCAACAATATTCACATAAACTCATATTAAAATAAGCTAATGTCTCTGGAATTACTGGAAAACACACGTTTTTAAGCATAGTTATCCGACGTGACTTCTCAATGGGGGTGAGGGTGAGGGGGGGGGGGGTGAATAAACATTTGTGGTTATCCTCATCGACCCGGCGAGGTAGCGTGGCACCAAAGGTATCTGTCCTTTTCTTTTAGTAACTAAAAAGGCCTGGATCAGTTCAACCGAGTAAAGCATTTTTGTCAAGTTCAAATAAAATTAACATTTTCCAAAACATTCTGTAAACTTTCGTTGCATCATATACATCAAAGAGAAACGTACTGAGTTGGGTATTATTTTTGGTTAAATTGTGTCAAATAGCTGAAGGTATTGTTGCAGATATTATATGCGTATTTATGTGATCATCTTTGACAATGAGCAAATTCACAGAACACGTTTTATAAATTACAATGTATAGCAAGATTTCACTAAAGTATATATGTATTTTGTTAATGTTGAAACGTCAATCGTCATAAGTGAATCTTCTTGAGAATATAAATATTAAGTGGTTAAACTAAAAAGCGCAAGTGGATCAAATTGCCCACGGTCCACGGACATTTACACACCTTTTAATTTCAGATCTGCCAAAGATAGCAAGGTTGTCAGTCATCTGGTTTTGTTATCTTATTCAAGAGCATATTGCGTATTAAGAACCTTATAACGATTCTTGAACTTGCTGCCGCACTGGTGGTGGAATGGACCAATATTCCACAAGATAAAATTACGTGATTTATGTTATCGCTGTTTCATGGCCTGTCCCTGGGAACATGACGCGATTTTGAAATGTGCGAAGTGTTGTTGTTACCGGTTACGCTTTAAGGGGTTATAACTTGATCAAGATAATTGTTTTCCAAAAAGTGATGAAGCTAAATTAACTGAAAGTTAATAAACATTTTACTATTGTCTGTTTTAACCAGTACTTTATTTCAGTTTGTGCAACTTTAAAGAAGAAGTTATGAAAATTAAATAGCCCCTACTTTTTAGCATTAAACTATGAGTGGTTACAAGTAAGATGTCTCAGTAATGTCGCCACATGTGTATTCTAAATTGTGTTTATTTAACTAATAAAGCACTCACCCATCTCAAGTACACAACGTGCATTTCAGCTTCAACGTTTAATGAGTCATATGATATACCTCTGATACGCCAATATCTCCGTCTAGAGAGAAGAAAAAGTGAGCATGTTGAAATACGATATTGGAAGATTAATGCCCCACATTCACACTCCCTTCAGTGTGACACACATCTTCAGACTCAGTATCAACAATCACAGGGCGGATGTAGTAACTCTTGATAAAACGTTTTTATAGTGTACCTTTTGCCAAATTATATTGGTTTAAGGAGTATGTCCAGTGTCATTAGCCAACTAGACTAAGTAGACATCCTAGTTTTATCGAGACGATTGGTGAATGTGAAAGAAATACTTGAATGTTTTCCATTAGAGAAACAGTTTGTCTATTGTATTCAACTAGTTTGTATGTAAGAAATAATTTTGAAAAATACAAAAATGGTTCAAGTTAAGCAATAATATGCAGTTGTAAAACGGGTTTTCCCCAACACAATGCATCGATTGGTTATGGTTGCCAAGTAAGTTAACTTAAATTAATGTTGAAAGTAAGATTTGAAGAGTCGTCCATGTAATAACATGGCTTGATTAGAGACATATTTAATTAGTTTGTATTATGTTTTGACAACTCCGTTTAAGTCGGCTGTAACAAATTAAATCAAATATTTTAGATTATTATCTAATTATAACATCAAAGTCGTATGCAATATAAACATATCTTCTTTGTAATGTGACACAATTATTCAGTTAAATATCTGAATCTTAGCCAAAATTGGCAATTAATGTACGACCACGAGCGTCACGTGTAATCATTGAACTACTAGTTCCTCAGTTCCTCAGTTAATTTATGTGCCAGGAGTTACAAATATGTGCCATTCATTGAACAACGTTAGCTTTTAGCACAACGTTAAATGCATTTGAATACTCCAGTAATTGTTCCATGATACATTGTCTACTACAAACAGCACTTTAAATTTGACTCCGTCCGAAACCCGCATACCTCAGGTGTTTGACATTTCAGAAAGTGGCATGCAAATAAGACACGAGTACAAGTATATAGCAATCGTGGTTCTACGTTTAATAACAATGTCTCCACTTGTTTATTAAGAATCCTTCCCGGTATGACATTTCAATCAGTAGAAAAGACTGTGTATTTAGAAACCTTATTATTTCCTATGTTTGATCCTTAAATATAAGGTCGTATTATCAAATACATTGTGTAAACGGTCTATATTGGTTTATTTCATGAATAAGAGACATGATTGTTTTTCAGGTAAGAAAATACAAACCATCCCTCACACTGCATAGAGCAGTTGCATTTTAATTTTAAGATTACTACGGTTGTGAAAACACTAGATAGTAATTATTATAATAATATGACATTTTTATAGCTTAATGATAATAAAAATAATGTACAACTAAGCAGTCATTCACAGCAAAGTAAAATGTTGCATTCTAGGAAACTACGTATAAAAAGAGGGTTTTTAGCCTATCTTATAAATATTGATATTGAATTGTTCAAACTTTAAGAAAACTGATATGCCTTGAGTAATAGGCCAAATTTCAGAAACATGTCCAATTACAACTTATATGGCCAGTGACATCTTGTTGTTCATGTCTTTTTTAATATCCTGCAGTTGTTGTTACACCTTTGAAAGCTGTGGGTTCTGCGTGTATATGCATCATATATTCATATTATGAGAGGATGTGTTTTCATCCTCAGGTGTAAGTTCTGTTTGGTTAAGTAGATGTGCAATTCGTATTGATTTTTATGTTGTTTTAATATTCCATTGTAGTTAGCATGTTGGCGTTTATGCCACAGTCCAATGTCACGTGCGTACACATGAGGTGTAAAACTAATCAAATATTGTCACATAGGGACACATTTAGTTTAGACAAAATATGATAACTTATCGCACCATTTGATTATATATGATTAAATGACCTACAGGTTAGACCGTATACAAAACAGTTGTGAAGTTAATCAGGCATGCTGTTTAAAGGGTAACATTTTCTTTGCAATATAAAAAAGTATACATTTGTTAATTCTAAGATGTCCAGTCGACTTAAAAAACCAAAGATAGATTCCGAAGATGTTGTATTCTTCCTTGAAACTACGTGAAAAAGACGTATAAAACATTTTGTCAAATCCCGTATCAAATTATCGTATAATCTCTTCTCGGTAAGCTGATGAATGCGAGATCGTAGGCGTGTTTTCTAGTGTAATATAAACATCGCATTTGTTTATTCACTGACTCAAATCTGATAATCAAAACGTTTTATTTCAAAGGATATGCGCAAATAAGGCAACCACACTTCACACGGTCAGGGCAACTTTTTCTAAAGATTATAGTAACCTGAAGTGACAGTCAAGTGTGTCAACCCATTTACTGCTCTGTTACTTTAAACAAATTAACAATAACACCAGAAAGTCAAACATTAAAGGAATCTAGTCTTAGGAAGTCAAGTATGTCGGACAAAGAATGCATTCAAGAAAATGAATTGGGTTTGTTTGTAAAGAATGAACTGAAGAACACTGAACACAAATGAGAACTCGGGTGATGTTTGAGAACGTTGTGAACCATTGTTGTAAAATACGCCACTAGTCGGATAGCTGTCTTTGTGACGTAGTATGATAAAAAAGACACTCGGTTAATAAATATGATGTCAGTCAGAACAGACATGTTTATTATAGCTTAAT
This sequence comes from Clione limacina, assembly GCA_032362205.1. Lineage (NCBI taxonomy): Eukaryota > Metazoa > Mollusca > Gastropoda > Pteropoda > Clionidae > Clione > Clione limacina. The sequence continues at coordinate 7,034 of JAUUEB010206407.1, read as the reverse complement.
CTTCATTCACTACAAGCAATCCAGGTTGCTAATCGCCCCAAATTCATCGTTATGTTAGCTACGGTATTTTTTCTTACAACTTTAGCATCACAATCACACACATTCAAAACCAGCGGAGTAAGAGCACAACACTCATCCAACAATAAGAATTGGCGTGGTCACTAAAGACCAGAATTTCTGGGACTTATGAAGAGACCACTTTACTTTTAAAAGTGCACATATTTGTCATTACAGACCAAGGTAACATAGTAGTTGTTGTCAGTAAATAATGCTTTAGAAATGAGACAAATTATGTTGTACACAAAAACGTGGAAATATGTCACGGGAAATCACAAGAACCAGAAGATGGCATCCATGTGTTGTAATCATGAGACACGCTTTCTGGAGACAATGATATCATGTTATATCAAAAAAAGATGTAAGGATCTGCACAACACTTGTCTAGTCGCAATGTACAAAGAATTAATAACTCGTTTTGCTTTTGCTGCATACACTTAGTATACTATAACATTGTTTCGAATCAAGTTTTTTTTCTCAATTATGCATAAGCAAACTATGTATAAGCAGTGTTGAATGCACTAAATTTGATAAGGTTCGAATTGATATTCTTTTTTTTCGAAATAATTAAAAACAAGCAATGTTATAGAAATAAAATATTAAGCTTTTATAGATAAAATCTGACCTCCGGCAATCCATTTCTGATTGATTTATGATAATAAAATGTTATGTTGGGCGATGTAAACACAAACAGCTTCTGCTGAGTTGGCGTTATTGCTGCTAAAAAGACCAGATATTTTGATAATGTAACTGTTGTAAACCACAAAATAACTATAGTATTGTACTGATAACTGATTAGCCAGGTATCTCCTTATATTATGGTAACAACACTTATTAGCAGGATTGCTTAATATTTAAATGATAATGAGAAACAGACAGTGTAGTACTTTTATTTTCTTGTTATCATTGTGTTTTCGCGTTTGTTTATGGGAATTAATTTTCTTAAATGTCAAGCTTGGATGAAAATGTAGTGTCTAGTACCACCGTAAAACCCGTTCATGTAATTTACTTTGATCGATACCAGCCAGCTTCCTACAAAAAGTAATTTAAAAAGGCATATATTTCCGAAAAATTGCCACTTCATGACCGTCCCACGTGAGACTCATAGCATGTGTACCCAGTTTGAACCTCTTAACTATCTAATTTCACAAGATAATCTTAACGCTCTTAAATAAACTATATAAAGTTTACCGTCAGTGTTACAGGATCAGTGATTAAAACACATTTAGCGAGTTCTTGTCACCACAAAGAGTCAGTGTTCTTTTTATTACAAATATATATTTGATTGTCAACTGTCGTCACTTTGCGATCAATGTTTTCTTTAAATAAGATTTTTGTTTTAAAAAAAAATCATCTACATATTGTGGTTTTAAACATTGAATTGTTATACTTTGAGAAGATATGTATTGCCTAAGGAGTGTAGAGGGATTTGAATATGATATCCAGGTTTTAAGGGACGTAACCAAACTATATACCATATGAATAAGGGACGTAACCAACTATAAACCATATTCTAGATATAACGCCGGTGTCGCTTTTTACCATTTCTTTGACACTCTTTCCTGTACTGGTACGGTGTAGTTCTTATCGTTATGCGGCATTTTAAATACTTGATTTCAACTATATTCATTTCAACCTGGTCCCCTTCGGTCCTATGATGTACCGGTTACAGGGGATGCATTCGAATCTAACGATCGTTGGGTCGAATCAAGCTCGGAGAAAGTTTCACATTTTTGTATGTATTATAGCATAGATAATTCTCCAAAGTCCATTGTATGGTTTCGCTTATCTAAAATACCTTATGTCACAATGAAATCAGATTACGACCCATGTATCTCAGAGCAGTAGTTCAGGAAAGCTGGAGTGACAAGTCGACGAATAAGTGAGATTCATACAACTTGTCTTTACACGAATTGAGCAATACATATTGTCACGAAAATTAATTAGTGTTGAAAGAGGATCCGTAAAATTGAAGAATGCCATGTAGAGCGAGTATAAGCAAGAGTATGTATTGCGAACCAGTGAACGGGGACCGGGTATCTTATTGTAAAGTTTTTCCTAGACAAATCCAGTACACAACCTAGACTCGCATTACTGATAAAAGATAACATCCGTATGTAATCAATGCATGCGTAGTTATGCTAACAAACTTTAAAATCGGATAACTTTTGACCATTTCAATTAAAAATTAAGATTTTAAAATCAAAAACGTTATCATTGTTAAATGATATTCTCTAACTGTTGTTTTTTCGTCATTGCTTCTGTTTTTAATTTGTTTTGTTTCATTTATGTAGTTGTGTTTTTGTGTGTCTCCACATTTGTGTTGTCTGATTGGTATTCTTCTAAATATTCTTTGATTCAATTCGTTTTGTGTTTCATACGTGGGTTTTCATTAATTATGTTGTTTTCTATGTTTATTTCTGATAACTTATTTTTTTGATCTGCGTATACTTAAATTAGCCTAACTAATGCTAACGAGTTTGAAACAAAAGACAATCTACTAGATGGGAAGAGTTAAACAAACAGGTCTGATATTTCAGTAAGTGATCATCAAATATCTGTTAAGTTACCCATGTCTAGATCTGATCAATGAAATAAAGTGAAAGGTTTCTGCGTCACGAATGAAGATCATAAAACTGAGCGTAAACAGGTTCAAAAGACAATGTTTCTGTTTTTCCTAAAACTCATGTAACATTGAATTGTTAAATGTATTTCATCTTTTTAAAACGAATAAAATCAAAGTTGTTTATGTTTTTTTTAAAGCGAGCATTAAGATCCCATCGTTACACTAAGTTTGTAGACAACCTGTTCTTTGTTCGCTGCTTTATTATCTGAGACCGTGGATACTTTGATCCCCGTATTTGTCTGTCTGTTTGTGAGCATGATAGCTACAAAAATATACAACACATATTAGTGAAAAGAGCTACTTGAAATGACACATGTAACATCCCAATTTCAATCAGGTCAAACTTCGAGTAAAACATAAAACACAATTTCGGTTAAGAAACTTTTAGTTTGAGACAACGATTGTTCTTAGATCTTGGTTGTGCGATAGTAATAGTGAAAGGTCAGAGGCCAAGGGTCTTGGTTGAGATGTCAGTCCTACGGGAGTTTCAATTGTCCCTGTGTTGATGCCTGTGCGTCCGTAGTCCGTAGTCTTTGAAGCGAGGATCAGTGATCGTGATTATTCTTGGCAAAAGATAATAGACCAGACAATGCCGAGGGCTTGGACATATCCCGGATTTGATGAAGAGTATTAACAGTGGGGAAATTGGAGATGCTCCCAAATTCGCGATCTCAAGGATTCTGTTATAATCTGCTATACAATTATTCCATTACAACTGTGGTTTAGTTTTCAATAAGGATTTCTCACCATTAACGTGTAAATAAACGTATCTTGTGTAGATAAACACAACATTTCAATCGCAGAATTTAAATTCAAAAGCTATGATTATTTTCAAAAACACAAAAATCAAATCATGGCATCGTGTTTCAAGATATAATAAGACTATCTTAAAAATATGTCACAAATTACAATTTAATACCCTGTTTGTTGGTGTATCATGAAAGTTGTGAGAAAAAGAAAAAAATAGTTATCTTGACATACTACCTATGAGATTGGAGTCTGGAAGGCTGTTCAACACGTCAGCAGCTGCATTATCAAGAGATCGCTCCCAGTTATTTTTCTAAATAAATCTTTGTTTAATTAATTTACTTTTGGTTCATTAGTTTAATGGTGGTGATGGAGAGAAAAGAAGAACAAAATTATTGAAAAGAAAATCCACAGCAAAAACAAATTCTAAATCCTTGCAACAAGTTTATCGCAAGCTAAACAGCTAAATAATTCATATATTTACATTTTGTGTCTTATGCTGCATTCTATATTGATGATTGTTGAGTGAATACATGTACTGATGAAAAATACATACAATGAAACATTGAAAACAAATCTTAATCTAGATACACAACAGTTATAAACCTAAAACTTTAAAACTTTACACAAAGAAGACACGAAAATGAGAAAGCCACTCGTGACCTTATGTACAAACAGGACAAACAGCAATATCTTAGATAAATAATCAAGCCACTCAGTGAAAATATATCGTTTTATCCCCATGAACACAGTGCAGCTATCAGTTAAGGTGTTTTTAGTTTGTTTTATGTCCTCGTTAGCTCCTATGAATTCCAAACAGGCGACAGCTAAAAGGATCTGAACAATGCTGAGTAACGACGAGAACAAGTTACATGCCAGTTTGACTATATACCCTGAGCAGATATGTAGTGATGTTTATGTACAGATCAAACAAGCAAAAAGTGAGATATAAGGCTTTTAAATAACGTCTTCATAATATTGAATATCAAGTTGAAGTACAGTTCATAATGGCCGCTCTTGCATTAGCCTGTTTCGCAGTCTTGTATGTTTGATAAACACTATTGTAGAAACACAATAGAAGGTTCATTAAAGATTAAATGAAATTATATAGTCTTAAATTTTAGTTTAAGTCAGGTTTCAATTTGACTAGATAGAATGATGAATACTCGTATTTGGTATTTCTACGATTTTAATGAGTAGTTAGATTTCTTATTTGCCTTAGAAAATCTAATGGTCGTGGCCGATATGACCTAATATATGTTGTTTGAGAGGTGAAACTCCAAGTAATTTACAAATAAGTTTACTGCCTATTTAAAGTGCACTGTCACCTTAGTATATTGTTTGCTTCACGTCTTAGAACGAAATGTCATGTGTTCAAATCTCAACAAACACCTAAACTTATTACTTTTAAGAGGGTTTTTTTCAAAAAAAGAATAGGTACACAACTATATAACCAGTGAATGTCAATGTTAGCAAACATACAGCATTGTGTATGCCACATTAGGGGATACTATTATATAGATCAAAAACCATTAGCCAGGATCATTGGCTATAAAATAATACGTATTCTGGTTTTACTCCTTGTTCTTACATATTGAATGTAGAGACTTTTTATTTTAATTAGTGAACTGTAGCTTTATGCTCATTTTTAACTTAGGTACTTTTGATTCAAGTTGCTATATGGATCACTATTAACTTTTCACGAAGTTGAAGGTGGAATCAAAACATGAGCAATAAAAAGCAACCTGTCCACTTTGGGACAAGGGTCACAACTCAATTTTTTTTTTTACGTAATGGATACTTTTCAAAATCAGGAATCAGAATACTCTGAATAATGTTCAAGAAATGGGTGTTCGTCAGGGAATTTTGATTGCCGCAATTTTATACACGGAAATTATATTTGCTCGGTAATGATCATGACACACATAATACCATGACAAAAATGAAAACCTCCCTGGGCCGGTCACCTTGAGAAGCATTAGTTTGTATGGAAGATCCTTTGGAAAAGTAAATTCATTGATAAGATTTTTGCACATTTCAAATACATTTTGTAACAACATGGTGGTCGATGAAACATGTGGCGTGTACATGTATAATCCAGTCTTTTGAAGCAACGTTAATTCTGAAGCTGTGTATTAAACGCACATTGATTAACTATAAAAAATAAGTCTTTTGTTGAATAATATAATGACACCCATATTATGTGTTTGTTATTCGTTGCAATATGAAAATAAAAATAAAAAAATAAAAAATAAATAAAGAATAAACTATTTCAAGCACACAATTATATTGTGTTGTGGTATAATTGTGTGTGTGTGTGAGTGTGTGAGTTTATGTGTGTTTGTGTGTGTATGTTTGTGTGTGTGTGTGTGTGTGTTTGTGTGTCGGTGTCTGTGTGTGTGTGTGTGTGTCGGTGTCTGTGTACGCGATAATTGTAAAGCGCTTTGACCTTAACCTAAAGAATTATCCAGTTTCTTTTGGTATTTACGTCCTTGTCAATTGTCGGTCACCCAAAAGAACATAATTTCCAACATACACATCAAAGTACTTACAATCATGTCAAAGACAGTGTGATGTATACTAGATGCGCAAACAAAGAAAGTTGCACATTGAGAATGCTTAACAATTTTGTGTTACATTATTTTTGGTTTCCTAAAAAATAACAGAAAATGTGTACGAACATATCAATGAACGCCCCACTCTGTCTACCAGTATTCAATGTATCTATCATAAAGCTGTGTGTAGATGTTTGTTAATCCTTTATTCCATTAAGAAGCTATACTTTTCGTTTCCTGTATTTAAGTTACAGGTTGATGTTTCAAGAATGTAGATGAAGACCTTCTGTTTTGCTTTCTTTGATCAGTTTGTCAATAAATAACGATTTGTCAGACATAGGATATACGGATCTGATAAACTTTGACGCGATATAAACACCTATAAACACACATGTAAGACTATCACAACATCAAGGTTTTTACAATGTGGTGAAATGAAGAATTTTTTTATCAAGCTGACACCAAAAGACACCGCTTGTAAAAGTTATGTGTTTATTGTATAAAACATGCCATTGTCTGTTTTCAATATCGATGCCACGCGATAGTGTATCAATACTTCAGGGGTCTACATCAAAACCAATAAATCTTCACGAAATTCTAAACGCAGCCACAACAAACAACATGTTGTGAACTTTATACATGTTTACAATGTTTTATACACATGCTGATGTCTTTTTAAGTCGGCGTTTTTTCTGGGCACACTCAGGCCTCAGTCAATGGCGAAATAGGTGTACATGCATTTTTAACAATATGCTTTTATTTTAAGTTGATCCGCTGTTGATAACCATGGCTTTACATTTAAAATCAACATGCTACGTCTGCAACAACAATGTATTCTGTATTTATTTATTACTAGCGACTTCGTCGCATCGGCGTTACCCGATTTCCTCTAAAAGAATAGCTCAAGAGAAGACGAAGAATAAGAGATAAGTCATTCCCCATTTAGGTTCCAATGCAGAAGTGTTGTAAAAAACGAACATGCAAACCTCAGGCGCTTCGCGCCACAGTTCGAATAAGTTAATGAAGAAAGAATAATCCAAATGACAATA
>JAUUEB010206296.1:0-13763 GCA_032362205.1 Clione limacina | reverse complement strand
CACACACACACACACACACACACACACACACACACACATATACATACACACACACACACACACAAGATGAAAATATACCACTACAGAATATAATTGTGTGCGTGGAATAAGACTACAGATCACCGAAAAGAATGCAACGTTAGCTATTTAAAGATCTAATAAATTAGTATGTGTGGTATGTTTAAGTAGAGTTTGGTCGGACAATTATTTTTGAAGCTTGAAACACAGGTTGTAATGTTATCTTTTAGTGTATCAGACTTCCTTGGTCTAAAAGCTAATTATGTTTTATTTGTTATCAACTTATGAACGTTTATAATATAGAGCATTTATATATCATATATCCCGGCCAAACGACTAGCTCAATGAATGTCACAATATACTATAACACCGACGGGCACAACGGGGGCAAACTGTCAATTGTTCGCTTTTTTGTTGCCCAATACTATATAGAGATCCACTGCCTGTAGCCGGGCTCCCAATTATAGTGCTGGGTGGACACTTCACTTTATTAACCCAGATTATGATAAACAAAATATGGGCATGTTAATAACATATATTCAAGTATCAATAGAAAACAAATTATATAATCAAATTAACTAGACATACGTTTTAACTAACTTGTAAAATAGGTGCATATACATCATCCAACTTAAACACGTACTCCTGCGTTCATATCTCACTCACATCATTTTTCCATACACCTTTCGTTCATGATGATAACAAAATGAAAGGAAATGCGAACATGAAACAAACTATTTCGTACGTTCCCAGACATGCATACACGCATCATGTACTTAGCACACATGAAAGCTCACATTTCTCTCAATGTGGTCTTACAGTTAAATCAGTGTTTCATTCATTATATTGTTAAGAAAACATTAAGTAAAATGAGACAACTAAATCATGATAAAAATGTGAATACATTTGAAAGAGGTACATCAATAAGTAATGCTTTGCTCAGAAGTCGTTATTTATCTTATATACAAATGTATGTAAATAGTACCTTTGTTTTTATAACGTTTGTTCGGGTTGAGAAATAAGTATCTGTCTTCATTCCATGTTTGAATGAATTGGTCCTGAATTATACGTTTTGTTATTTGTATAGCGTGTTTAAGTTCATAATCAAATGTGTGTCTGTATAATGAATATGGCGTTCCTAAATCTTTAAAAGTTATTCGAATATAGCTAATAAAGGGGGAAAAGTATTTTTTTGTTTGGTCAATATTGATGAGAACTTGACTTAGTTTGAAAGCAAGTGAGTTTTCCTTCCCATTAATAAGTTTAAGACAAAAGCACGTGGCTCTTTCAAGTGTATCTACGCTTATTGATGTGCACCGGGTTTCACCGTAAACCATAAATGAAGGAGTATATTTTCGTACATACAGTATACTCTTTAACAGTCTAAGTTATAATGTTCCTAAACATGATGTGTTTTCAAAACATAAAATGTCACACCCATAGATAAGGATTTTTTTAAAGACGGTATTACTTATGTGCAAAGTGCAACTTGTAGATAGTCTTAAATACTTAGATCGTTTAAGGATACCGAATGCTGCTCTATGTGCTTTTTCTAATTTGCTATTCTTCGCGTTTATGTATTTGCCATTGTTATTGAAAGTAACCCCTAGGTATTTAAATGTATTTACCCTTTCTAGTACACACTCTTTTAATCTCAACGTATTGTTTCCTTATCTCTACCAACATCTAATATTTGTGACTTTTGATTGTGTACAAATGTCTCGAAATGCATTGAGTGAATGTTGGAGACCGTGTTCGGAATTTGCTAATACGACCGAATCATCAGCATACAATAGAGTGAACATCTTTAGCATAACCGATAAATTATCTTCCTGGTCGATAATTAAACCTTTACAAAGTTTATGTTGCAGTGCATCGTCAAGGTCGTTTAAACAGAGAGCAAAATTGAGACAAGATAACGTACACTCTTGTTTGATGCCAATATTACTGATGAAAGTGTCCGATCCCATCCCATTAATCTAATGTATGCTTTGGTAACGCTGTCCATTGACTGGATCACCCGAAAGAACCTTTCTAAGATGTTTGAGTTCAACATTTTATGTGGCATTCCGTTCCTTCAGACATCTTCGTAAACCCAGGTCAGGTCCAGAAAAGCATAGTAAAGTGATCAATTGTATATTTATTATAATATCAAATTAGGCAGTGGAGGGTGAAGAGATGAAAGGTGGTTGAAGTTACAGGTAAATAAAGCTCATTGGTTATTACTTATTTTAGTTACTTTATTTTTAATTTTTAGGTTCAGACTTATCTCCCTTGTTTTTAAAAATCGGTATGATTGTCCCAAGAGACCAACTTGTAGGGTATATTCCGGTTGACATAATGGTGTTGAAAAATCGTATGTATATTGGCACTATAAATCTAGCAGACTGTTTAACATATTCTTTTGATATAATGTCGTCCCCGGGTGATTTTCCATTATTAAGTGTGCAACTTGCGTACCTTACTTCTTCTTCTTCTTCTGTTATGTCACTATCTAAAGTGTTGTCTTTCACGTTGCTCGTTGAGACATTTGAATAAATATTTGTGTTAATATTCTTATCATTGTGTTCACCAGTTTTCTTCAGGTGGTCGTAGAGTTCGTCGGGATTTTCTTCTTATATTTGTTGTTTTTATCTTTATTATTGAAACATTTCCAAAATTATCTTTGGTTATTGAAAAGTGTCTCTTTTAGTTCTTTGCTTAGTTTTGAACTTCATTTATTAATAGGAGGATGACAGGGACTACTGTCCATCCAATCTCATTCATGGCAAATTTTCCCAATGCGGTAGTCAGAAACAATGCAATATGATCATTTATAAATTCTTTTTTTGAATAAATTCACATTGCGTCTTATATAAACTGCAGTTTTCAAACCAATATAATATTTAAACATTTTAAGATAAAGCCATCGAAACGAAGACTTAACTGACATTTGCTTATTTGAGTCATGCCTATGATCCCATGATTAGCCAATGTCTGACGTATGTGAAGTCAAATGAGTTCTGCGAAGTAGCAAAAAAGCTTTATGATAAACTGACTATAGCATCGGTCCCACTCACACACGTACGCACGTACGTACGCAGGTACTCGTACGCATGTACGCACGCACGCACGCACGCACACATACACACATATACACACAACACACACACACACACACACATACATACACACACACAGACACACATACATACACACAAACACTCACACTAATTTTAGTTGTGGTACTTACATACTTAAAAACTTACTAAATTTTATATATCTGTTTTATATACGTGTGTAACATCGGTACACAGATCCATAATTGACATAGCTATTGTGTATGTTATGGCTATTTGTCATAGAGCTTGACCATTTAAAACGCGGATGTAACATGTTTTATCAGCGACTTCCTAAATCAAGATGATTTTCCGAATAGTAAAATGTAAATGATCAATCGCCTTGGTTTAGAATCGATACTGCAGAGCAAAGTCTACGTCTGCTTGTCCCCCTCTCGATCATTTCGATTGAGAAATATTTACCCAAATCCGAACATTTTGAGAAAGGAGTTCACCGAAGTTACCGCAACCAAGAAGACTTTATAACGAGAGGATTTGTTCCTGTTACTCTGATGATTCTGACTTTGATCGGATATTTACTAAGTTTATATTGTGGCTCGTCTTTCGGTGAGTTTTATTGGTTGGTCTTATTTAATCTTTGGCCCGTAGAGACTTATTGTAATAACAAATATTGTTTAACTTAAGAATATCATGTCATAACATCTGCATTTTCTTATATTTTATAATATGAAATAGAGTTAACACGAGTAAATATGTATCAGGTATAACGAAAAGATGAAACTGATAACTCGTTTAATATTAATTCATTGATATGATTTGTGGTATATTTTGTTATAAAACGTTAAAACATGTTATCTTTATGAGTCTATGATTCATATCTTGACTATTGTTCGTAGCTATCACAAACCATTGCAATTGCAATATATTGTTAAATGTAGTTTGAGCTAATGGTTACTGATAAAATAAACGGGGCAAAAAAAAGTATTATTACTTCAACTAATAAAAACGTTTACTTAAAAAATATACATAAAGAATAAATGTGTTAAGAACATGAATGGTTTATAATGGCACAATTGGCTATATTATGTAACCGATCCAGCCATTATCTTCTGTGAATTTAAACATAAAATATAATCAGTTAATTTATAGATATATTGTAGCGATTTCTTTTTTTACGACCAGAGCATTACACAACTACCATAAGCTTTCTATAAGAGTTTAATTTTGAAAATTGAAAAAACGTGTGTGCCCTTTAGATATTTTGGTTTAAAAGTTCGAAAGATAAAACAAATAATCCTCTTCGTCAACAAATTTAAAAAAGTTAACATAATATCGATGTCAGCTGCGCAAACATTGTATTGCAAATATTTTTTGTTCTGATTTAAACATTATGTTTGGAATAAATTCACAGGAACGGTAATCATTTAAATATAGTTATCAATAACGTCTACTTTCATCGACACATATCCGAAATGAACATATCTTGTTTTTTGAATGAACGACAGTGACGATTTGAAATTGGGAGTATCCTTCAATGGAGAACATATTTGGCTGTTAATTAATATTTTCTTCGTGTAAAAAATTACAACGGGGCAAGCAATATAATTATCTGGAGACAAAAAAGATGAAAGTGTATCTGTATCTTAATCATACGTGCTGATACAAAATCATTGTCACAAAATGTTATTATAATGTTAAGCTCAATGTCGCCTATGGTTGTATTGCTTCTAATTGCAGTTGAAGCCTTTTGCTTTGAACCTCGATTAAAAAGGCAATTATCAACGTACTAACATGCAAATGGATAATAGGGTGGTAAACAAATCAACATGAATAAAACGTTTCCCGAAAAAACATTAGATTTAAATCAAGACAATTTGTAACATGCAACTACCAATGATTAAACCAGTTAAAGTTTAGCACCGTTTAATGTATGCTTCTCATGATATTATTTATATATGTACTCGTGTAAAACAAATTACGAATAATATAAACGCACTCATCTTCTTATTTCATGTTAATTAATCTGTTCAGAATTCTTTTGAATCTATCTTTGTGTTTAAATCCGTACGTCTCATTTTTGTCGTCACAATAAAACGATTGTTATAAGCTATTGGCCGATTTGACACTTACCATTATATCTCTACTGTAACGGTGACAAAAAAGGTGCTCTTATGTAAGTGTAGCCTTGTAAAGGTGAGTCTGTCATATTTCGAGAATACAATTCTTTTTTCTGAGTCATTTTTTGGCCACCCGAGGTGATTCCTTAAAAACAACGTAAATATTTTGAAAGTTATTGTCAAAAATGCAAAATCCCGAGGCCTTTCATTAACATTGAGAATATAAAAGATGCGAAAGGGCAAATTAAAAATAAATATGAATTAGATTGTCAACTACATGGCCGTCTTTTCATCCAAAAATACTACAAAGTTTCGTTAGAATAACTAAAAAATGGTAATTGGTAGCTTCACATACAAGAAAAGAATCGTTTTAAATGTCCTTTTTACCTAAAGAAGTTCCCAATCTATCGATAAAACTAGCACATATATCTGAGTGTCTCATGTAGATATTGCTGTGAGAGCTTCTGTCCATTTGCGTTAATGGTTCAGTTCAGAAGCTCAATATAGGAGACATTTTTTTCTAACAATTGATTATTAAAGGTAATGGTTATTGCTTGGGCGCTATCAGACAATGAGTGTTATTGGAATTAATCACGCATCTCTTCACTTCTTCATTTGCTTCAAGAATAGCCTTAACTTCAATTACTGACTTCCTTTGGATTTTGACAATTCTTCTCTTGGAAAAGACGTCTCAGGTTAAAATGTATTGATTGTGTATTCGTTGTGATAAAAGTTTAATATTATTTTAGTATATATTATGTTACTGTAGGCTTGTAAAGGGTCTGGCCTTGTCTGGTAAAGTTGTTATACAATTATGAGTAGCGTGTTTACTAATAAATAAAACACAAATCACATTATCAAAATATACGTGAAATGTATGTAGCTTCCCTTTAAAAACAGATAAATGATAAGGTGTCAATAAAAAGAAAAATTATACCAAAATAACGAAAAAACAATCGATGGTGCGTGGTCTACGAAACATATTGTTACCACAATTTATAACTTTAAACCATGTCGATGTGTACGCACATTATAGGATTTAAAATATGCATGCGTATAAGTTTGCGCTTTGGTGCGCCTCGTGTGTAAGTGTGTCGCAGTTGTGTTTAAATAATCGTTAAACCAGGGAGATCAATAGGGGATCAAATGTTTTCAAAACTGTATTTTCTTACAGTATCTTTTTAGAATAATAAAACCTGTTTAGATATACGTAATATAATACGTATTTGATTGTTTGAAATCATGCGTATCGCTTAAACGCTTTCCAAAAAGTAATATTAACTTATACAAACAAATTAGAAACACTTTCTATTTTAAGTAGATATCCGCCATAAACAAACGACCATACTTTTGAAAATCTGACATGCTTGTATTGATTTTCAATGTTCCCATCAATTTTAACCTTTTTTCCTAGATATGATAATTACAACAAAGACCTTCTAAACATTTTGGTTTTAAAGTGATTTAGAACACCTAGGATGGTCATGTAAATGGTTCATCAAGAGAACAAATTCCAAAACCAAGACGTTTGTTTTAGGCTAGATGATTATCAAAATGGTGGCAATATAACTCAGATAAATTCCACCATTGGTCCACCCTTTCAATTCCCCTTTCAATTCCCTTGATTATTCTAGGTTGTTTTCATCAAAATTAGCCTTAACTTAATTTATGGAATGTTGTTTGTTCAAGCTTAATAAGTCACTAACTAAGGTCCGTTGTATGTGTATCCAAAACAATAGATCAATTATTAACCACCTTATCAAATCAAAGTCCTTGGTCAAGATTAAGGAACAAGGACGCACTATTTGACATCTACTAAAGCTTGCAGATTAAGATTAAGAGATTACACATGATGAATTGTGTTGGCATGTGGATATGATAATTCACAATAGTTTTCACTAATTTTTTAAGGAAAACATTTGAAAATATATTGTACAATCGTTTAAAGAAGGAGTGTAGGGTAGGGATCCACTCGAGTACTACTATTCTTGAGAATACTCAACATTATATCATAATACTCGGAGACTACTCGACTCAAAATTGATCACATACGTGTTGTTGAGTACTTATTTATTGATCAATTCTGAATTGCATACATCTTTTAGAAACATACACATGATTTTGAAAAATAATTCATATTTTTTTAAATTTATATTTAAATCGTGATGAGTATCTAAAAAGATCATTATTTGAATATACAGTCGTATTGGATTTACAGATTAACTCATCGTTTTGCATCAAAAATACTAATTTCACCAACCACGCGTTTATATGCATTCTACTTAAAAGATATTTTGTCATACCAGGCCAACTTGATATGGACAAAATAATTGTGCGTAGTTGTAACGGCTTGGTGACACACATGTATATTCTTTCAACATGAATTTAAACACGAATGTGTCTTTACTACTCCAGACTACTTGAGACAACTTAACACTCGGGTAGCTACTCATTTCTAGCATCCATTGCACTTTTTGTTCATGTAGCTACTTCTATTCCATTTGAGTAGTTAGTACTAAATATTACCCCACTTGAATAGTCACCGAAGCACTCGAACACATCAGTGCTGCCTTATAAGAGGATCCTCATATATTTGCTTGAAGACAAGTCAATTCACAATATTGGTGTCTCAACATCTTATAAGGAAGATAAATCAGAGCCCAAAAAAGCGATTACACATACTCATCTATCGTTCTTTTCTAAATAGTGTTCTAATTCTTTTCAAAGTAATCTATTTATTTCAATATTAGTATAAGCTAGATTATATACATTAAAGTTTATTTGGCGTTTGCTAAAATATATTATTCTAGGATCATTTAACATGGATATTGTTCTAAAGCAATTGCTATACGTCTTATACGTTGGAAAGATCATAGGAAAAGACAAATAAGAAGAGTTAAATCAAATATTCAGATAATATTTGTCTCGCACATTAATTGTATGAAGACATTATATTAGTAATAACACGTTTTTGTATTATTCTTTAAATTACATGTCACCCCACAAATATATCTGATTACACGTTTATACAATGAATTAAAACATGTTTTGACTCATTTACTTCTGTCAAACCACTTTTATGACTCAATGATTTAGCCGCCCACATCTTAAGTCTGAGTCAAACCTAAAGTTTATTATAGTTTCACTAGCAGCGATCTCGTCTGCTTTCGCTTCAAACACTTTTCAACAGTGTGACAGTAAAATATGAAATACTTATAAAAGGCGCAGTGCAGGTTGGCAACGTTAAAGTTATTTTATTTGCTACTCGTCATTTGAATGAAAGTCTCAGTATAGACACGATTGCAATATCCACTATATTCCTACATATGTCTCATTTGCCGACTTACACTTTATGACTGTTTATTACGCTGAAAAGGTAGACATGAAAGTCTGTATGAGCCATTGGACAATTACGTCAATGTTGTCACTGTGCATTAGTTTTAGACGGAATTCAATTGTGTGTCCAAATATGTATGAATACATAATATACTATCCACTTTTGAAGATGTTCGATATAGTTGTTAACCGTAAAAATCAATGTCAAAATAATAAGTAATAGGTTTACAATACCCCCATCCATTTTCCATTTACTCCGTGCACATGCATACGCAATGCCAAGACGAGCAAAATATAATCTTCGAATTCTTAAAATAGTTGTATCATTGTGACTAGCCGACAAGAACGTCAGGTGTAAGCTTGTATGTTTCAGAGTTAAAATACATAACAATTTATTATTAAAATATTAAAATACTTTGGTATTCTAACTGAGGAAAACGGTGAAAATGTCAATATTTTCACCCGGGAAATACATATTACCCATTGTCATCTGGAATTGTAATAAAAAGACACAACGTATGCACAGAAAACAATGAATACGTATAGAGAGTATATAAAGGACAATCAGATACATTGTTTCTACTTGTACAACATTTTTACTAGATTAGTCTCATTATGACCCTTATGATGCTTAGGAATTGTGTCTCCTGCATCAGTAATTGAAAAAAAATACATTTTGAAAAAATAAACTCAAGCAGAATAACTTATTTTGTTTTTAAATTAGGAAGAAATATTTATAAGTTCACTAAAAGAACCTGTGTACAATTCAAATGCTTACCTTTGAAGATGTTTCCACATTGTGTTGGCAAAATTGAAAAATAACATTTTGTTAAATAGTAAATAAGGGGGATATCTCAGTCAAAAAAGAGCAAAGGCTGTATACTTGTTATACACCATTCATTTAAAAAAGAAGAGCCAATTATTTTTTTGTTATTGTGTACAGAGACACTGAGACACACAAAATGAACGCACACAAAAAACACTA
Source organism: Clione limacina (assembly GCA_032362205.1). Taxonomy (NCBI): domain Eukaryota; kingdom Metazoa; phylum Mollusca; class Gastropoda; order Pteropoda; family Clionidae; genus Clione; species Clione limacina. The sequence goes on along the minus strand of JAUUEB010206296.1, from coordinate 4,248 downwards.
CTCACAATATAACTGTGCACATGGACATATTCACTTATACTGTAGGGTTCACACAGCTAATCCTAAAAGCTGCCCACATATTTGTAACTGATTGACATTTTATCTGTTACATAACCTGGAAATAGGAGAGTTGTGTATGGTGTACATATTCATCATAATATCTAACAAATACGTTAGTATTAGCATGTTTTGAGATTTGTTGTATACATTTCAGCAACAGTGAGATTACATAATTGAAAAAAGACAAACAACTTTTACTATTGATTTCAGCTTTTAGTAGATATCCAAAATGCCATTAATTCTGAGATTGTTTAGACACAACTTGTTTGTCTATGATAACCGTTACGTTGAGAAAATACATGGTCGATGGTTAACTTATGAATATGTTTAATATAAAGATAATCAGACGAATATAGCTAAAAATAAATAACAAACTATTGTCAAAAAGGGCATACAAGAAATATATATTTCCAGACGTTCGTACCTATTAAGCAGCAACTATTGTCTTACCATATACATGACACAACATAGTTATAAAGTCGCCTCATCTTATGTTGATGGAACTTTAGATTGTGGCTAAACACTTCACAAGAAGGAGAAGACCTACAAACAGGCCCTGCACTCTACAAACAAAACAATTGCCATGCGTAATTATTATTAGCGCTATACGCAAAATAGCCCCATTTGAAAAAAAGGTAAATACCTGCTTTCTCTCCCCCTTTAGAAATGATCAATCACCTATAAAGCATCGGTATCATTGTTAGCCTCAATATGACCACTCTTCCATTTGAAAATCATAGTTCCCTGCTTTCTACCAAAATAACAAATAAATGTACTTCAGTAGAAATCATTAAAAGAAAACTAATTTAACATCAATATATATATATTAAAGAAGGTGATTTAAATACGTATAAAGATATTTGTTTAAAACAACGTATCGAGAAAGAAAATATAACCATTGTGGTGTCGTGTCAACCAACCTGGGAAATACATTAATCTGAATCTGTCACAGGTAACAATGACCTACTGACCAACAAAACATTGAGAGAAGTCACGTGGAATATACCAGCTTACGTTGAGACGTTGAAGAACTTGTCTAGGGGTTAGTAAGGTGGCGTTAAAAAACATATTCGTCTTCAATTCGATTTATGATATATAGGGTAGGGAAACAAATACATTCATGAAATCCAAAATAGTTTCCATGATTTAAAAAATGTTAAGTACCATTTAGTATGTTTTTATTAAATGTACAGCTTAATCCATCCAGGGACGTCTGAGGAAATCATCACACAAGCAATCAAGCAAGCAAGCATACAATACAACGTATATTGTTATTGATATAGTTGATATGTATACAATATATTTCAAGGAACTGTGAAGATATCATTATCATGATATAAACAACGGTTTACAATTAATATACGTTACAAATACAAATACTAAATGCAATAAAGTGTCATAAAAAGCTGCATATAGTTGTGGTTTCAAAGAAGCTTATTACATTCAGAATTATCATGAGACAAACTATTATCGCTATTGATCTAAATGCTGGTATATTGTCGCAATGAATATGATACTACCAAACTCCACAGTTGTCTCTTCTTTTGAGATAAGCAATGTTTCGAAGTTACCATTTTAAATGATTAACGGAAAACCAGACATTTAAACAAATAACTTCTTAACAAGCAAACTGCATTTAAACTTGGATACAACATGTTTTGTGAAATAATGCTTAACTCATAACGATTGCCCAAGTAGTAACATCTAAATGACGCGCTTCGCAATATAAGTAATCGTCTTCGTTAAGAATCGATACTACAGATACATGTCTGCGTCTGCTTTTCACCCTCTCTATCCTTTCGATGGAGAAATATGTGCCCAAATCCAGACATTTTGAGAAGGGAGTTTATTAAACTTAACAGAACCAAGAAGGTTTGTGACGGGATTAGTTGTCCGTTCTATGACTCTGATGATTCTGACTTAAATCGGATGTTTACTAAGCTTATATTGTGTCTCGACTTTCGGTGAGTTTGATTTGTTTGTATAATTTTTGTCAGGTATGAACTTAATGTATCAATAGTGATTTCTATGAAACCATGTCATTATGATTTTATTCATAAACCTTTAATCATTTTAAACAGAGTAAACATGAGTAAATAGCTAACAGGTATATAACATTGTCGACTCCATCTTAAATCTTAATTAATGGACATGATTTGTGGTATCGTTTCATCTTAACAGACTTTAGAGCTTATCTAAGTACAAGAAAGTAACCAAGCAAGCAAGCAAGAAAGCCAGTAGGCATACAATTCAGTGTATATTGTTATAGATGTTGTTTTTAGTTCACAACCAATGTAATTGAAACTTGGTCCACGATCACAGGTGATTTGAGCTCACGGTTACTGATAATATAAAACTGGCAAAACGTAACCGTCCAAAATTAACTAATGAAAACAATGTTGTCTTTGACAAATAAGATACATTGCAATAAATGGGTTTAAAACATTGATTGTTCATTATGGCACTGTTGGCTACGTAATCTGTCCTATGCAGCAAAACCATTCTATGTATTTTATTGACTATTACACATGTTGTAGGGACTTATATATCTTAGAGCGGTATCATATCAAAACTTAAACAGTCCTTATGAACGGAACCGCATTAAAACTCATTATACTTTCAACAGTTGCGTATATAGTTTACAAGCGAATAAATTAACGACCAAATTCAAAGTAACATTATTTTTTCACTGTATCTAACTTGTAGTACCTACTATTTTTAAAAAAAGTTGGTTTCTTGAACAAAACCTAAAAATGTTGAAGATTTTTCGCAAAACATGGCACACAGTTAGTTCAATATTGGGAAGGTAATCACGCATAGTTTTAAAGATCTATCTATAAATAAATCACATGTGTTTTTTCAAAATATGTAATTTTTAACTTTCAGAAAATCAACATGGAAAGAGAGACGCCAACAACATTTTTTTTCTTTTAACGATTTCAAGGCATGTTTTAATATTTTTTTTACTGATTATTGGCATTGAAATTTGTTACAACAAGCATTACTTTTAATACAAAAACAAATTGATTGCTGGATTATGTCAAGACGTGCTTGATGTAGCGTTCTCTTCTGTCTGAACACAGCTCCAAACGAACTTTAAAATTGCCAACCAATCGCGCACACGTTTGTTCATTGACCCTCCCAACTCCTTCTCTGATACAGTTTTTCAGTTCAGTCAAATTTTGTGATTTCTACGATACACAGTGTCTTTGAGGAAGCCCAAATGAAAAAAAAGGGTTTCAAATCTAAGGAATGGGGAGCCTGTAATATACGCGTAACGTGGGGGACATGATCGCTGTCAAAAAGCTCAATTTACGTTTATTATATTTTCATCTTTCTATCATGATTTTAAAATGTGCTTCATAACCACATGAGTGAATATTATTCAATGATTCTTTTGCATAACACCTTCCAAATACTCATAAACTAATTTCTTAAATATTATGAAGGTATAAAATATATTACAAAAGTTATCGTAAAAATCCTGGGTACCGCTTTTTGAAACAACCTGTACAATGATTTGCTGTAGGCACGCCTTGTCAAATATTAAGAATTCGCCAAAACAGGTATTCATGAAAACATGTAACAGTAGTATTCATTATTAGCGAACGCTGAACACTTTAACAACAGCGTTCGATGTAAGTGCTAAACTTAAAAAACAACCATCTTCATTTTTTTTGGAAACATATCAATAGAAACATATAATTTATACTTTGAAAACAAATGTCATTAAAAAATTAAAACACAACCATATATATAAAGACATATAAGTAATCCATGAAGTGAATGTTTCAGGATTATTTTTGGGTGATTCGCACTTCATGTGGATGCTCAATTCGCAGCGCTCATGTATGCCCCCTTTTAAATACGCATACATCATGTCATTCATTATATACAAACATATCTTGTTCTTGATCTAAAAGACAACGGGGTATGAAAATTCAAACATTCAATGTTTACAGATTGGGCTGTCAAATAATGTTTTATGTGTCTAAAAAATTCAACGGATGCAACAGATATTATCCTCTAGAAAAGAAAGATTGAAACCGATATTATCTTGTTTGTTTTGTCAAGTTAATTCAGCTCTTAATCATGTGCTGATTTTGTCACACAATGTTAATGTAAATTAAGCTTAATTTCGCCTATAATTATATTGTTTAGAATTAAACTTTTCGGGTTTTAAGCATT
>JAUUEB010206185.1:0-13763 GCA_032362205.1 Clione limacina | reverse complement strand
GAGTGAGTGAGTGAGTGAGTGAGTGAGTTAGTGAGTGAGTGAGTGAGTGAGTGAGAGAGAGAGAGAGAGAGAAAGAGAGAGAGAGAGAGAGAGAGAAAGAGAGATATAGAGAAAGAGATAGATACAGAAGAGACATACATAGACATACAGCAGATAGACACACAGTCAATACGAAAACGTATTGAAATAGAAGAATGAAAAACAAACGTTAGAAGAAATAAGTCACTTAAATATGACTTCTTATAAGAAGCCAGCAGGTGACTTTGTAGTTTTTTCATTAGCATCGTTTGCCGTAGCACCTGTCGGTAGCTACGACAGAAATATGAGTGCATTCAGTACTCATCACTCTCATATTATATGCAGTTGAAGGTTAGCCCAGACGTGAAATGTCGTAGCTAAAAGGTCAACGGAATTGGAATTTTCAGACTGGTATTTTCGAACATCTAGTATATTGAAGATGCATAGAAGTAAGAGATAGTGGAGTCTAACCACCGAATGCATTTTTTTCATTACGTGTAAGAAATCATTATGTCAACATGTCACTAGGTTAGGAACATAAAGATTTCTTACTCCTTTGGTAATTAATGTTGACTGGTTGTAAAACTGGCAGGAATCAAATAATCTTCGAAGTGACACATACCACTGGGTTCAGACTTCAGACTCTCGGGCCTGATGTAGTCTGTCCGATTGTAGGAGTCTGTTGTGCTGATTTAATTGATTTTTCCTGTTGGCCATATTCTGTTAATTTCTTTATAAATTAAACATCATTACAATGTTTGAGATAGAAACTTCGAAAAATTAAATCAACCGACAAAAAAGAAATTTGAATTATAAATTATTGATTTATCAACTCGGACTGGTAACGTGAACACGCGTTAAGACAATGAATTCATTAAATGTCAAGACCTAATAACGATTCATAACACTTAGGGATTCAGGGTATCAGAGTTTCCTTTAAATATTTAATAATACAAAAACAAATTCGTTTAATACATGTTTTGTATACAAATATCTTCTATAGAAAAAAAAATTAAGACTTAAAGGTCACATGTGTACCAAATCTGGGTAACAAATTGAGATCACGGATTAATGACTACACAGTTTTCTCTGTTTGTTCTTGAGATTGCTCTTTGCCTCTTTTCCTTTAAGAAACTATACTGGAATTTTCGGATAAAACACGTTTGGTTTTTTTCAAAAAGGGATATAACATCTTGAAGCGGAAGATTTTTTTCTCCTTAAAGAAAGAAATAATGAAGTCTTATGAGTTTTTCAAATGTGAATATATCAATCAAACAAATGTATGCGAGAAATCCATTAGTTGTGTATTTAATGTGTGTTTTTTTACTTTATTAAGTCACTTGTGAATTGGTTCTGGTTTTTGCACTAAGCTAAGCATATATTGTAAAAGTTATTGTAAACGTAAGTGTATGCAAGTGGAAGGCGTTTCAAGCAATACGTTATCATTTCCTCTTGACAGGATAAGCTTAGGGAACAGTTCCCGACGTTTTGTAGAAATCCCTAAACAATTAAATCAGATATAAAGCAATATGTATCCTTTTACATGACACACTTTTACGACAATCACGTGGTTTGTGCACAGTTTGATTGGCCACACATCATGTCGGGAAATAAATGAGAAATAAATGCAAGTGATTGAGATAACCGCCAAAGATAGGACGAGAGGGAAATATGAGATTGATGGAAGTTCCCTGTAAACCTGCCCCGTCGTTATCATGTTGGTCTACGATTATTATCAAAGTGCAGGCGGATTAGTTTACGATTGACGACGTGTTTACTTAATTGCTGATAGTTTCACCTAACAGCGTCATAAATGGCTGCAAAAGTTCACCAAGGGGAGTAATCTGAGCATTGCACCTTAATCGTGCGTTAAATGTCGGCATGCCACAGCGGGCGTTACCCAACTTCCTATTCACATTTTCACAAATTTCAGCTAGCTTTTATCAATTGTAGACGATAAAATAATTCTATCACGTTTTGTTGCGCTTTTATTACTCGTATAAACTGATTTCAGGATTGCACTGCAATGAATTATCGTGCACTGTGCTCTTGCTGCAAAAGAGGATGCAGACAAAAAGGCACATCTCACATGAATAGAGTAGAGGAGCATCCCGTATAAATATATAAATATATTATATATAAAAATAGAAAGAGAATATATATATAGCTAGATACTCAAAATATATTAAAGAAAAATATGAGAATGTACCAATTTTACACAAAACGCATAACATCACGCCCCTATATGTCTTCAAACAACATGTCAAAGTTGTGTGTCAAATAAATCAAAATGGTGGCTGCTATTCCGGTTCATACACAGCAACAAATACCCATAACCAGGCTTTCAATCATATTATGTGTCGTATATGGCAAGTTCCTATCGCTCAAAAGTGAGACTATAGAGATCCTTCTGTCCGGGACTACTTTAATATATTTGATAAACCGGAAGTGTTTTTTCTGTGATCTATGATCAAGAGAAGTAAAGAAGAATGCTCTAACTGATGCTCGGTGCTTGAATGTCAATGTGATATTTGAAAATAATCAAGTCGATCATTAAATAGTCATCAAAGACTACGACCCATATGCTAGTCTCCCATTACCAAGTCTATAAAGATCTAGTTGGTACGTTCATAAGGTCGTTGGTTTCTCTCATTCTTTCAGTCTTATTTTCGGCACTTTCTGTATCGTAATTTTGATGCTTTGTTTACGACTAGCAGCCTATTTTTGTAAATTTCAGTGACGTAACTGTGATATTTTCGTCATGCACTAATCGCCTCTTGGATTTGAACAACATAAACGAGCAAATCTCTCGTTAAGAATTACATTAAGGATATTTTTAGAAAGTTAGTCCTGGTATTATCCAAGCTATTCTAGGAAGTCATATTATTTGATTATCGCATGCCTTGGCATAGTCTTTGCATGAGCATCGTTAAAAAAAATAAGGCTCCCTAACAAAAGAGCGACATTGTCGATATTGTGTATTTGTAATTTTTTAGTCTGTGATATTCGGATATAATATTTTCGCATTTAATGTAACATATTTTATCTAAATTATTAAATTTCAAGCATATCATAACGTTGACAGAAAAAATTAATTATCAAACTATTCATCTTACAGAATATCAGGTGTCACAAGAGTGGATTCTTTAGTTGAATATTTATAAACTGTCAGTTAAAAGAATGGTATAATTCTTTCAAATTGTATAATTATTTAAAGCTTTATTGAAAGGATCAAACTAAACTTTAAAGTATGATAGCAGTCTTAGCAGTCTTAATAAATCCTTATTGTCTTTGAACAAAAAATTAGTTATTCTTTACTAAAAATCAAAGTTTTAGAGACGAGTAGATGAATATATTGATAATTGTTAAAGAGACCGTTTGAACATAGGTCAACAGTTTATTAAATTGAACAGCAATGGAGGAGTAGAACCACCTAATCGTATTAGGGAAGATACACAGAATACCCCCACTTGACCCAACTTGACCTAGTAGGAGTCAAACTTTCTTTTAAGGTCAAAACACCGGTTTCCGACCACGGTTACCCAGGGAAGAATTTACAACCACTGGAATTTATTGTGAGGATGTTAAAGGCGTAGAGGTACATAATTTAACATACCGTTAAAGGTAGCCATACGAGGTTTAGATAACGTAGCCATACCTTGGGGTTGCTCTTTTGGGGATTAACTTGTAATCCCATTGTTGAAACACTGGCGAAGTAAAATCAACTCCAATGATTGAATTGCAAGCTTTTTGTCTCGTGAGGACATTCACTTATATTCACTTATTTATCTAACAAAGTTATCAATTTTGACATTTGAAGAATTCCTAAAAGCTCTTCTTTTAATGTGCCTTGTGTGCCAAAGAATGCATTAACAAGTATAAGTATTTGTGTAGTGATTGATATATTATGAAGGTTCAAAAGCAAACATTACTGTCATAGAAATTGTTAAAAGAGACAAACCCCTGAAAGTCTTTATGGAATACAACAAACAATTGTGTAGATAACTTCATACTACAAAAGGTGAGTATATAGAAAGTTATAGAAACATACCAACTTATAACACGTTAATTGATCTGAATAAACACTTATGGTTATGATTAAATAACACTCCGTTACATTTTATAAAGAAGTGCAAAGTACCAATCACTTAAAGCCTGCAAAGCTAGAGCCTTAATGCAAAATGAATGCAAAGGTATTATCCTATAATGACATTGTGTGTTCATTTCGACGGCACTTTGAATTCATCATTACACTACAGACGTATTTACACAGTTTCTGCCTTTGATTGTGCTATGGACTTCTTACATCAGAATTGCCTCACTTCCCTTTGTATTATAACGTAACGAGTATACCAAGTGTGTAGACATTGATCCTTTGACAAAAACAATATATGCCACCTTGATGTCAGAATTTACATATACATCAATTCAATTCAACGTTAACATTTATTTATTTAAACGTTTGCTCTGTTGCCTTCTTCCCCATGTCCAAATACTCACTACATTCAAGCAAACAAAATATATCTTCAGTTCGGATTTATGTATAAGATACCAATACAGCCTTTAGAGAAAGATAGTTTGTGAGTTCAAGAGTTTCTTTTGTAGCTTAAAACACACTAGCAAAATATGCTTCTTGATTTTTGTGAAGAGCAGTTTCAATACAGATGTGATTTTAATGGGCTGTTTTATATGGAAGTTGAATACAGTGTTTTCCTTTCTCCTCTAAAATATTGAGCATAAGTCACATCATGGGCGTTTTTAAAACCGACTTGTCTAACTGATCAGTCTTACTTCTTTGCTCTTAATGTCGTACGATCTTTTTGTGATCTGCACATTAATGGGTTTGTCAACTTGAGCGTAGCAGGATCCCTGCTTTGCACACCCATTTGCTGTCTGATTTACATGACCTCCACTGTGTCCTTGTGACCACTGTAGAGTCAGAAGTGTGTGACATTTTAGTACTCTGTGAACAATGTCTTGAAGATAGCACAAAATCTGATATCCTTTTTAGTATTGAGGTCATTTGTTTTCAGAGAAGCTTCTTATGTTGTATATGAATTTTTGAAAATTATAAGAAAAGACTGTGAAGAGTTGTGGCACTGAGACCAATAGTTTGATTTCTGCGCTACAACTAGAGCAATGATTCCTTAATGGTTTGCTGGTCGCCATTATATAATTATTAAATGTTGTATCCTTAAGTCTACCGGACATATGATGTCCCTGTTAATATGTGCCTTAATTTTCAGAAGTTTAATGTCATGATATTGCTTTATATACCAATAATGAAATACTGTGGTGATGCCAATAGTACATCTCAATAGCAGAAGATTCCTGTTTGACACGATATATGGTGTCTCTGATTAAGATCAGGAATAAATCACCCTTTTAGGCACATATCAAATGACCAAATATCTTCTGCTCATCAGAATGTGCTTTAATTATATGATGGCACTTCTTCCATACGCTCTGACTCGAAGATATTTCTATTAAACTTGTAATTGAAAATAATATGTTGAGTTTGTTAAGTCATTATTTATTGGTATGATCGAGAAAACTTGCCGTTCAGTTGACAATGCTGTCATGTTAGTGGATATATTGTGTAAATTCCCCGTGCCGCATCATCTCCCAAGCATCATATATTTATGGGGCACGGTATATCACCTGTCAAAACATACATACCATCTCCTTTAACTCAAGTACCATCTCTTTCACCATCAGGCGGTCTTCAAGGTAAGAGGTCGGAAGGCCAAGCTCGTCACAACACCATACTATAAGTGTGTTTTCATTTAGATATCACAGTTTACGATGTAAAGAAAACACTGCGGATAAACCCAAACAAAAAAACCTCCCGGTACTACATTAAAGGCACCCCATACCTGTGGTCTCGACAGCCGAAATGATGATAGCCTCAAACGTTAAGCGCCAGGAGACCGGAAGAGAGCTGGATGCGAACGTTGATCTATCCATATGAAAGCTATTTCGAGTGCTCGTTTCTCATCATTTCAATTTGAAGTCAGAAATTAAGTATATATAATGCTAGGCGGGAAATTGAATATGTAGTTTGGATATCTGGTTTGCTTATTCATGATAAGGATGATTACGCCATTGCACGTGCCACGCGGCATGTTTGATGAGACTACTAGTTTAAAACTCATGCTAGGGTAAACCAAATTAAGAATTTGATGGAGGTACTTCTGCTAGCAACGTCGCCAGATTTTCGAGATGGACTACTTTTATCTTTTTTGAGCGTACAGAGAATAAAATAAGATATATTTTTCTTAAACTTAAACGACTAATGAAGCCAATCTGGTCTTTATATGTCTCAAGCAGTGTGGGCCTACTAGGCTTGGGTGAGAGTTAACCACAGGGCTCTTTCCGACCGAAGTCTCTTATCCAAGTGGTGGCATCGAGGCAATGTCTCCACATCGCATTTAAGAGGACACGGATTAAATCCAGCAGGTGTCGCATGATAACTGCCAATCTCACTGATTCGTCCTTAGTTAAGGACGCTAATGTTGGCCCTGTATTTCAAATAACCTTCTTGTGTTGTGAATGGCGTAAAGGCATAAAGCCATAAACCAAACCTCTTCTTCAAGTTAAGCCTATCAAGTGTATATAAAACGTCCTTGTTAATTGAACGTGTTTCAACGAAATTAAGTAGAGTCCACTTAATTTGAATTCGGTTATTCAAATTCAAAATATCGAAATGTTCCTCTTTGTTTATGTAAGTTATCTATCGATAATGTTCTTATTATCCGGATTATCATGTTGTTTTTTATTTGTAAGTAAGATAAAGGAATTATCCGCCGTTACCTCGAGTCACATTTGATGACTCCTTAGATTTAAAACATATGTTGTTAAGATTAAAATAATCCCATAGCCATATTTTCATGTCAAATTCTATTTCAATTGATTTTTATTCATTGGTATTTGATTAAACTAAGCATTAAAAAACTTATAAAGTTGAATACCTGCGTTTATCCTCTGGATTTTAAAGGATTTCAATGTGAATTAAATACACGCTCTCATCATTCAACAAATAAAAAAGTGATTCTAGTACACTTTTATCGTAGACTCTCAACTTCTAAACTCTCTGAAATACTCAAAGCAAATCTCACGCTTTTCGAGCCATGTGACCTATGTATCTGGTTCCATATGGTCACACACATAGTATGTTTTGATCCCCATCACACTATTGAGCTTCTTGTCCTTCAACCTAACAAAGCATGCCCTAGGGATGAGTTTCTTTTAGAACCATTTTGATCCATGATGAGTTCAAACGCCTTGGAATGTCTCCAAAATGTTCATATTACTCGTGGGGATAACTCTAGTACCGTGTCTGAGCACACATGTGATAGGTTAACTCACTCTTGAGATCAGATAAATTCTGATCTTTGTCGTTTTGGATGTCTGTCGACAAATCTGTGATTATGTCATCAGTATCTTTTACTGCCTTTTGCTTATTCTTTATACTAGAATCTAGGATCGCTTCGTTCTCTCAATTCGCCTTTTGGGTCGCTATGCTTTCGCTTCTTGTAATGTTATCATCAAAATGAATTGAGACTACTCAGACAGAGCTGTTGTAAAATAGCATATGTTTATAGTTTATACCAGCTGACGAAGATACCAGCTGACGAAGATACCAGCTGACGAAGATATGAGTTATGCAATGTCTCATGTCTTCAAAAGTCTTTCATAGTTATATAAACTTATTTTTCGTTTTTCAGTTAATGAAATTAATATGTATGTTTTGAAAATATATATTTTAGTATTCCAATTTTTAACACTATACTTAACGATTATCGTCGATATTTTTATAGTTTGCAAATATTATAGAAATAAACTATTCTCCTAAATTATAGTTAGCCTTATTCTACATTCCGGTCTGTGTTGTTCAACTATCGAAATAAATTGTATTGCCTTCGTCCTGTTACCAGCTACGGATGCAATTAAAGCTCTTCGTCTGATTTTTGTGGATGAAAAACTAATAGCGAACAGGTTCGACAATTTATCAAGAGTGATTAATGTATAGTAGAGACAGCTGACCTAGTCTCTATTTTGTTCTACTCGGTCTCCGTGACACTGTCAGGTGGGCAACTTCATCAACTCTCAGATCCCAGAATGGTTCATTTCGGCTCAGGAGCGTAGTCAGATATTTGAAAAGGGATAACGAGTTTGGTCTAGGTCAAATCAAGGTTGCGAAGTTGCCGAAATTTGTTAGCATGAGTGCAAATCTAGAGTATTTTGGATCTCAAAGGCGGATCGGGCATTCTGACATGTCCCCCTGGCTACGCGCCTGTTTCTGATACACGGGAAATGAATATGTCATGTCACAAACTCTTCGAGGGCAAAGTATCCGGGTTAAAGACCCCATTCGTTTACCTCCAACAAAAAGTGCGAATTTTAAAACCCAATAACGTAAATTATTAGCTCACCACACCTAAGCTACTGGGTTGTCCATATCAAATAACAGGTATAAAGTAAAGTAAATCATCTGCCCTGACACTCTCTACAACCTGTTCTTTAAAAAGGTTATTACTTCTTAAAATCACATAAGTCTCCTAGTCTTACACATTCCAGACTTAATGGAGGTAATTTTTGGTAAGTTTATGAGAAACAAGGCTATTTTCAAACTTTCATGGAAGTTACCTACATCATTTCTCCGTCAGTTACGTTGAGAACCGTGGTTTGTTTTGAAAAATAGGGAGTGATTAACACTAAGTATTGCCATGCTGCCTTAGAGTGCACTGATTGGAATTTGTGTACAATTTGTCATTAGCTTGACACCTTTGAGCACACTGAGGCGGTAATATGGGAAGAACTTATCTTATTAACTTTCAAAATTACTTATTACTTGTGCAAATATAAAGCAATTTGGATCTCAAAACCGTTGGGCATCCCTCATGTCCCCCTGGCTACGCGCCTGCTTACTCAAGCAGATTGATAGAATTTTAGCTTATAAAACCGTCTATGTTGAGATACAAGCGATATATAAGCGCCTGGCACAACGATTATGTGAGGGTTATTTTTACCAAACGTTTGACAGTTTCCTTACTGCATTAGAATAACATACAGCTGTTAGAACGAGGTGCTAGAATGTAAAGACGCTTTGGATGAGCACAAACCATTTGGCCAGAATATCACTTAAGTCTGCACTGTCAAATATGGATATCCTGGTCCTGTTAGGAACTTAACCTTGAACTTAAATATGTTCTTAATGACAAGACACAAACCTTCACCCTGATGGAGGTGTCAAATACAGCTAGAGGCATGTGTCGGACTGTGCACCGTTCAAGAGTCGTCTGACCTTAAGTATCAGAAGTGGAATCTTTTGCTCTGTACAGAATAACAAGTGTTATTAAAGTTTTATAGTCGAGATTATAATGCACGTTAACGAGCTGTATACCGCCTGGGACCTCAATGGGATTTACTTGGCCTGTATATCCGCCCGGAGATCCTTCGCGGCGGTACCGCCCAAGATGGACGGCCACACTCCACGGAACAGGCTAGATAAAGTACTGTCCTCTCAGCACAGATATCTTTAGGTTCTACCAACCAGCCACGGTGCGTCACCTACTAGTTTTCTTCAGTGTCGGTTTCTGAGAAGGTTGATGTTTACCATTATTTAAGTCTTTTTAATAAGCCAATTCTCTACATTATTTTGCAATTAAAAACACATAAAATTTAAACGAAAGTACTCCGTAAAAGAAAAAGTAAAACCTTATCTGCATAACATAGTATTATTAAAGATATTGTTACATTTTTTTTAACGTTACTTTTTGTTATTAAGGAAATCAATCATTATTGGCTTCTGCTATTCTTTTGAAAGACTTATCTGTGTAGTTACGATCGAAGGACAAAGCCAATGAACCGTAACAAATTCAGATTTGTACTCAAGATTTACAGCGACCTAACCATGCAACTTAATTCAGTAGAAGATGATGGTATCTGACATCGGAATTCTAACTATTTTATAATTTCATAATTTATTCTAACCCTTAGGGGGGCAAATAAAAAAAACTCTGATATAAATGGTATAAATAACAAGTTGAACCCTGTGAATTCCTTTAACAAAAGAAAGACCACTCAAAGGTAGGTAGTATTATTGACCCATGACCTTAACATAGCACTTGAATACTCCTGACACAATGTACTCACGTCAATGAAGACATGCTCTACATCATCGGAGCAGACATTCCTGACACGTTTAACCACGGATAACAGGTGGCGGTGTGGATTTCTTCACGGTCAATTGAGAAACAAAAATGCATTTTAAAACATGCTTGCAATGGCTGAAAACCTTATGTTTTTAGAAATCGTTTGATTTCATTTTTAAAACAGGCGTTGTATATTTCTTTTTAAGATTTGTTTTAAATTCATTTTTGAAACAGACATTATTGTCAACTTATCATCAGTTATTTATATTATGTCGCAATCATTTTCCATATCACTGCCATCAACATTACATTATAATGTCCAGAGTTATAATAGCTATTATTATTATTTATATGTTATGTCTTTGTAAATGTGCACATGTAACCTATTAATAGGACCTATAACCTTCACAAAATATGTACCTTAAACATAGCAGCTGGTATCATTATGTGTTCTTCTGCCTTAAGTATCTGAAGCACATGTCAGCGGGAGCTAATTCCTGATGATTGAAACAAAAACATAACAAATTGGTTAATTTACGAATTATCTGGAGTTAACACGATTTTCTGAGTGCTACTTCAAATGATAGAGAAGTATGCAAAATATTTATCCTCAAAATAATGTTAAGATTTTATGATACGTATTTCCTTGACCCGGGTCTGGCGTTGTCTTCACATCTAGGTTAAACCGAAAATAATATCTTACATTTTTCAATTTTACAATTTTTCAAATATCTTATTATAATGGAGCTAGGAAAGTTAAAAACGGAGGGTCTATACTCATTTTTCCTATGAAGTTTTAGATCGACAAATGGTACTTTTCTTATAGTTTCATGTGTTGCGGACCGTGTAGCGATATTTTTTTTAAACCTTATTTTTGCGTTAGTAAAGATTAAAAAATTGAGCCGTCGTCGTTGCGTGTTCCCGTCATGCGTTTAGCTGTGAGTCGGTAGAGCACGAGACTCTTAATCTCGGTGTCATGGGTTCGAGCCCCACATTGGGAGTATTTTTTTTATTGTTCTTCATCATTATTTTTTTGTCTGTCTTACACGTTCGAAGAACAGGGCATCTACTAGTACTTTTAACAAAGGAAGTAGGCTATTCCGTAATTCAACTGTACATAACTTAACAAAACAAGGCACAATTTTACAATTAACTAACGTATCATAGACTACCAGTTTATTAAAATTAATAATTTCACAATCTTGCAGAAGCACTGCCTGGTGTATGGGAAAAGATAAAAACGTCCAACTTGTCTTACAATTAAAAGCAAATAATAATTAAGATAATATATTAAACTTGTATCACCTAAAATACGATAACGCTGTCAGTATTTCCGGTAAACACAAAAGCAGCAGTGAAATTAACACCAGACTTGACTGACCATCCGGAAGATGGAAACAATTGAACCAGACAACAGCTGTTGTGAATAGGAAGACATTCTGTCCAGTCTACGTCTCTTTACAGATGCCAGACATATTTTGTATCTAGATTCAGGTAGTTTCTCGTGTATATTTCAAACCCAATCAACGTAGAGAGCAACTATAAGTAAAAATGTATACATTTTGTTAATGCATATTGCTATTAGAGAGTCATGAATAGGACAGTGCCATCCCTACAACCTTCTTCATTTTTATACCTTAGTATGTGTTTTTCTTTCTTTTTCTGTTTACTGTCTCTTTTTATATATCTACATTTTTATACATAATTTTGCCTTTTCGTTTTTCTTTTTCCTCTTTCTCCCCTTTTATGTTTTCCTTCTTTCAGTATTCCATCAACACCCCTTTCACTTCTTTACTGTTTGTTTGATACTTAATTTCTTTTTATCTTTTTTCTTTCTTTATTTTTTTGCATTCCTTGTCTTCTCTTATTATTTTTCTTTCTTTGAGAGAGCTAGCGTGAGGCTTAAACAAAATGGCTATCACATCGCTGAAATGAAAAGTAGTTTTTATTCATTTGGTCAAGAATATTGTTGATAAATGCCCTGATTTTGTCCATTGTTAATTCTATGCATGGGCATAAGGTTTTGAAATCGTCCTTTAGTTGGAACAGGTTCTGAGGTATGCCAAAAAAGTACGCACATCAAGCAAATCTTGAGCATAACTCTGTTTACCATCAAAAGCTCAACGTATGAAGAATACTTCCGCCATTATACCGACATTAGCTACAACGTGTTGCCTATTTACTGCTAATCATTTCTACTTACAAAGGTTGGAACGCTTCTTTTTCTAGTAAGATTGCTTACGTCAAACATAAGCGTAAACTTCTTGTGTTGGAAATATCAATTTAGATACACCTATCCCAGGTTGAAAGTTTATTATCATGTTTGAACTAAGTTTGCTTCATAAACGCTAATTATGTTTGTACCATGTGAGCAATTACCGTCATAGTTTTTCTTTTAACGGAATATGATAATGTTAGAAATAAGCATATAGTTATTGTCGTAGTTTTTAAAGGCTCCCTTTTCTTAAGTAAAATTATTTAACATACAAAAGATGTTTCCGCATCACGATTATTACATGTTGACCAGCAATTCCCACTGTCATGTCCACAGTTTTAACATTGGGTAAAGATATGACAGTTTGACAAAATCCTTGGCATGCCATAAACATCGCTCTTTCGTCCATAACTTTTACTGTTAAATAAGCAAGGAAATAGACCATAGCTAGAGATTGTGGAGTTGTCAAAATGAACAGTTGAATGAACAACTTTAATCAAACCTATCTATCAACCAATTCGAATTAAGCTTTCAAACACGAACTGACAGACAAGCATTACGACAGCTACAACAAGAGAATGGCAGATTTACTGTCCAGATTGGGTCATAGTGATCTAAAGGCCATTGTGACAAATCTCTCCCCGCTCAAGTAAAGACCTCATGGCTGGAGGCATCCCAAAAGACCAGCTTTGATAGACTTGATACAGTTCTCTACGAGGACAATAAAAGTGACATGTTTAATGTCGTGTTGCACATCCTCTTACTGTTTTATTACTATTAATTTGTTTTCCTGAAGATGTCATCAGTGACCACACAATGCAATGACGACAGTTGTTATGTCATTTATTGGGCTCATGTCTGCTTCACTAGGCCATCCGCCATGTTTATGGGACACGGAGAGATAACTCCCTTAAACATACTACTGCGGCGACTCAATCTAAACAAGGCAAGGGAGATAACAATCTTCAGGGATAAACAATTCCTTATTGCATGGCTTTTCAAAGTCGGGAGAGAAATTATCTTATGAAATGACAGAAACATCTTGGGATCTTGTGGATTTAGTTTAGTAGTTTGTATAAATTTGAGAATTCAATTGTAAGAAGATATTATTCTATTCTGATATGTGTAAATGTTGTTGGTACATCTATAGATTACGAAGCTGGAAGTCGTATGACCGTTGCTTTATCATACTGTAATGATTTTTTTGAAGTGAATCAATTAATTAAATTAAGAAACGGGAATTCAATGGTGATACAAATGTTCAGAAATGTCATACAGAAAGTGCAAGTGTGACGCATCTTTTCCTCATTACAAAATGTTCGTTTTGGTTGACATCTTGAGCCATATAAACCATCAGCACTCTTTTAAAATAC
>JAUUEB010206074.1:0-13763 GCA_032362205.1 Clione limacina | reverse complement strand
GAACAGTAGTAACTGGAACACTGTATGCCCCACCCAGCATTCTGCAGCTTATTCGTTGCCAGTGTAAGACATCAGGACGCTGGCATGGCCATTGCTAGTGTAAAATGGCAAATTTTGAAAGAATGTCAATAGTTTACCCCAGGAGGTGATAAGTATGATGAGTGTTTGGCTGAGAAACTTGCAATTATGAAAAAAAGAGAACCCAATTCATTAGACAAAAGAAGTGAACTGATGAACACATTTTTACACCGACTCCGCTGGAAACTAGCGCGAGTCAAAAATAGATGATTCCTAAGGTCAGGGGTAAAAGGGCGGGAGGGCAGGATAGGGACAACGGCGGGAAAGGAACAAGAAAACCTGGGAACATCAGTTCATCATAGCCTGACGACGTGCGCGCAAGTGTACAGAAACAGCTGTTGCTAAGAGGTAATTATATTTCTTCGACTAAGACATAATATGAAGTTTGTTTAAAGACTCAACTCGCGGCTACCATTTTTGTCATGACAACTGTTGCTTTCGACAGGCGCCTTGTTATTTTAATATCAACACTCTTGAATCAGGTAATTGACCCTTTATGTTTTGACCAAGAAGATCTCATGGCACTAGAATAGACATAACAGTTGCACTATTTTCAATCATTAACAACTAACATTAATCCACTAAAATGAAAACTCACTGTGGTTTAAGTAAATACCCTAATGATAAATATACAAAGTTAGTATAACTTTGAATACCGCTCGTCTTATTTGTATTTGTAATGCCGGAGCCAGTTTAGTCTAGTGACAATAGGCTGTGGAGGCACCATACCTTATTATGCTTACTTCCGTCTGGGAGCCCAGAGTCCTAAGACGGTACTGGCACTGCTTATTTTTCGACAAGTTAATTTGAATCTTATTTTTTCTTCGTGTCATCTGTCATTTAATTCGGTCGTACTAAGACAATTCGTATTGTTGACCGAATGTTGCGACAGCGTACTACTTTAACATATTATATGCTTTTTGACACACACAGGTTTTTACTTAACACTTTAATTGCATTCATATGATGGTGCTTCTCTTAACCAAGAGACCGACAACACTCCGTCTTCAGAAGGTACTCTTTATTGAGACTGTTAGAGTTCTACAGTTTGTAGGTAGGAGATAAGCATGTTTTAAATGTTGCCCGGACAGTGCCTCGTACGGCTACGATTCGTTCGGTTTCAATCACTTCGGTTTCAATCAATTGCGCAAGGTGCACACGGAAATTACGTTAATAGCCGTCTCGGATAAGTCTAGGTGCTTAACTGTACCTTTAAAGTAGGATCTAGCTAATCATGATAATCCAATTATATATTTCTCCCTGTCAGACATGTTATTAGCTAATTGTCTCGGTCGGAGTTTCACATTTCGGTGCTGAAATTTATGACCACTTCGTTGATTTAAAAATAAACGCACGAGGTATGCTTTGTTCAGCTAACCATAATATAAGTCAAGCAATTTTCCGTAATTATATTGTTTGTGTTAAGGACAGTTTATTTCTCGACCTTAAACTATTACAGAAACTTACTTTCTTAGATTACAATAAAGACTTCATACCGTTATTTTCGACTATAAGAAGGTGAAAAGGAATATGGACACAACAGTTGACTCTCGAAATTTCGGTTTTATAGATCAAAATCCCCCCTAAATAAGTCTGTTTTTTTTCTTTATGCCGTAAGCCAAATTTGTTCTTTGTAGTGGGTTGGTTACGCACTTTAACAGAAACCACGCAAATTGGAGTTTTATTTCCTTCTTTTAATAAATACACCGAAAAATACAATCAATTATCAGTAAACTGAACGCTTGTTTAAGAAGACACTATAAGCATAACAGGAAGACAATCCGACGAGTTGAAGGCGCGGAGCAATTCAAAATTCTAGTGAAATACATTTCCCATTAGCGGAAACAACCGTCACCGTTAACCACTAGTGTCACTTTCTGCAAATGTTCAACAGTGAAATATTGTTCAAAAAGTGTAGAAGAAAAGAGAGGAGAAAATAATATTATCTTACTGTTAATCTTAGTGTTTCTGTTGGTTAGTTTTTGGTGTGTGATAACTAACAATGATAGTGATTGTTAGAAAGCAAAAAAAGATTTGAGTGTGCATGAGAGAAAATGAGAGAGAAAAACATGAACGAATATAATTGTGCTATAAATCTTTAGTTTGAAAGTATAATTACAGGTTTTGTCTTCTTTTAATTTTTTTATATAATTCATTCCTTTATTTTTACTTCACTCTCTTATTGCACGCGTACTACGTTCTTCTATACCTTTCTAAAGTCGCCTGAACGTTATATGAACAATAATCTTAGAAGTCTAACGAGCTCAACGGTTTAATAACGGTTCATAATTAAGTGCCCTTTGATAGCAAACATTATAATGCAGTTTGAATATTGAAACTCTGAGATGAAAGAAAAAATACTTGCAACCTACCTTTTTGTTGGTGTAGAAATGCAAAATCCGTAGGCAAGATTCACTATAGTTCTTTCTCAATGCGTAGCTTTAGTTGATGGGAATGTGTTTGCGAAACTGCAAAGACGTACTTAGATTTCTCAACTCAATTAGAACTTAAGTACGAACTGAAAATTTAATCGGGTTCGACTTTTTTGTTTACCAACTTATATACTGCCGTCTATATTTCTAAAATGGTTAGCTTTTCTCGTTTTTCGTTTTCTAAGAGGTCTTCTTTTTATCTTTACTTATTGTTGCCTGAGTTAGATTGTATTGTTTCTGTTCCTTTCTTTTGTCCCTGTTCCTTAATAAGTTGTCCTAACTTTCTGAAACAATCCAAGATGTTTTTAAATTAAAGAAAGAAGTGACAACAAAATTCAAAGAAAGAGTTGACATGAAATGAAAGCAAGATATGACGACGACAGCTCTTATATAACGGTAAGTCAACGACCCACAGATTCCTGGAATCACGACAGTCTCAGCGGACGAGCCTCTCTACGTGATCAAGAAGAGAGTTGTAGGAAATCTTGCCATCAATACCGGAGAACAAAGCCTGCGACGCAAACCATCTGTCAGCCCCATTACGTGAGGCGATGCGGCAATGGTGTCTTAGATCGGAGATCTTATAGTCTTTTAGTGGTATTTTGTAGGATCTACGACTCTTCTCTTTAAAGAAATTAATGCATCTAACCGACCAAGATATGACCTAAGGGTCATTGTATCACTATCTTAGCGGACTATAATATAATCATATTTGATAGGCTAGATTATTTGCTGCTATCCTTAAGCATGATAATTTGTTATTGAGAAGTTGAGTACGTTATAATTTCTATTTTTATTATCTTAACTCTTATTTTTTTTTAATTATTCGACCTAGCTTTTTATAATTAGTCATTTTGTTATTGTCCTATAGTTAGTTCTCTATTCTTGATGACAATAATACTCAAAGGAGGTTGAATTGCCAATACGGGGGCGATGGGGGGATGGGGGGGGGAGGGGGTGGGGGATTAGAACAGAGTAGAGTAATGTGTATTTTTTATTTACCAAAATTTACAGAATATGGCAAACATAAATCCCGTTTGGCTTTTGAGCATCAAGAGCTTCTGTGTGAGTTTTCAGCACAATTGTAAAGCTAAACAACTTTCCTAATTCTAGATCCATAGAATAATCTCAACTGTTATTGGTAGACTTACTACATGAACTTCAGTTGCGTTAATTGCTTTTGCGTTCCTCGACCTTAAACAAGATGGCTACAACCCAGTAACCCTGATTACTGAAGTTCTTAGGGGGAACTATCGAGTCTTAAGCCAGATAAATCTACTGCGTGTGCCAAGGATTAATTGACCACTACAAATTACGACATATTCTGATGTAAGCATAGCTAAGCCTAGACTAGACTGCATCTTGCAAATAGATTAGAGAAAGCATTTTTTCACGTCAAGGCCAAATGTGATTCTTAACAAAGTACCTTTTGATAGTAAGATGAAATTTATAAACATATTTACTAAATTTGATTACTTTCATAACTTCAATGTAGAACTTTATCATCTCAGATCAGACTTAAATTTGCGATTTACGGGAGAAAGTGTTCATATATTACGAACAAATATATACATGGTAAGCATATGTAATTATAGCACTCGCTAAATATAGCAATACTGATGTTGGAAACACAGGTAACAAAACCCTGAACTTTTCACATTATTTTTTCATTTCATATTTCTTTCTTAGTAAAGAGACTACAACGCTAGGAAATATATCATTAAGTTATTAATCTTTATAAATATGTCTTTGGCTTTATTAACCAATTAAAATTCACATATTTACAGATAGTATGCGACTATATCGACATAAATAATACCTCATTATGTTCTTTGCTTATAGTTCGTACTTCTGGTCTTTCGATGAAACTATCTTCTTCAAGTCAATAAATACGAAGCCATAACGTCAATCGCATTCTTTCTATACTGTTAATGTCAATCTTTTTTCTCATCATGAATCAAAACTTTCGATTCTTGTTCAAGACCTCCTCCAGTTTACATAAGTCTTGGAACAATTTATCACTGTAATGAATCTCATTAATAGAAGGCTTACAAACACTGAGTTTCAATATTATACTTTTGATTGAGATAATCGCTAAGCCTATCCTATTCTTGATTCAATACCGTGATGTCAACCAGCAATATATTTAAAGAAATATCCAGTTCCTTTTTTACCCAATGAATGTTTTATAGCTTCGCCCTTTGAGCATCAAATTGAACCAACAATTGTATGTAGGCCAACGATAGTTAAATGTCAGTTTCACGGAAGCACAGCCACGTATACATTTCTAAGAATCATTAACATGAAATAGAATGAATCTGTATAAGCGTTTTGCGTTGAGGATTACATCTGGAATACGCATTGTGTGAAATGATTCATGATACTTTTTGCTTGCATAACTTTGTGATCTTTATGACTCTTTCTTGATAACTCATTTACTTTGATTTGAACACAATTAGGTTAAGCGTACTTTTTCATTTTAGACCTTTTTTTTACCAAAAACTTAGAGAATATTATTGCAAATATATACAAGCATTTTCAACTTCCGGGTACCAAGAGCTTTAGCGTGTTTTTTTCCGCCATTGATTGTGATTTTAAAGCTAAACAACCTTACTAATCATAGTTTCAGAATAATCTCAACCATTATTGGTAAGCTTACATCCGAACCTTTTTGCGTTAATAAGTGCTCCGTTCGTCGACCTCAAACAAGATTGCTACGGCCAAGTAACCCCGATGATTAAATGTTCTAAGGGAAGAAATGTTGAGTCTAAATGAAGATTAGTCTTGTACATAGGCCAGGGATAAATTGACCATCCAGACAGATTAGATGTATGCATAGCTATGGCTATATTCATACGTCGAGATTTAGGCCGAATATGATCCGTCAAGACCGACTATGATCCTTAACATACTTACATTTTTTCATGGTAAAACTGTGAAATATCAGATAAGACAGAAAATATACATGGAAGCATTTACAGCATTTTATAGCAATGTTGATGTTGAACATATTGTCAAAACTCAAATTACAAAACCCCGGACCTGTTACAATATTTTTATTTTCCTATTGCTTTCTTAGTATATAGACTACCACGCATGTTGGTCTAGAGTTAAAGACAGGTAAGCGTAACTTTGTATCTATCTTTAAGTCAATAACCTTAACAAAAATGTGTTTGGCTTTATTATACAACACATTTACTGACAGTATTCGACTCCGCTCTTAGGTAGAAAAGGTGCAAAGATATGAAATATAACATAGTGACACAACGATAACAAAATATGCATTGTTTATTGATCGTACTTTTGATCTTCCGAACTTACTCTCTGAAGTCAATGAATCGACACAAGAAAGAAGCCATGGCGTCAGCCGCATTCTATCTTTACTGTTAATGTCAAACCAACTTCTATTTTTAGATTACTTTCATTCTTCGGAAAATAATTATTATTATCATAATTACATGAAAAAAAAAAATATATTCAAAAATTTTGAGTATTGTTTACCCCCCCCCCCCATAAACAGAAGTCTTGGTAAATGAACACTGTAATGAATCGCATTTACACAAGGCAAACACTGAGTTGACATAATTGAATGAAAAAACCTCTAAGTCAATTATATTATTGATTCAGTACCGTGATGTCAACCATACTGTAATCTATACAAGAAAATATGTATTGAGCAAGCGCTCCTATCCCATTTCCTTTTTTAACCATCAAAGGTTTTATAGCTTCGCCGTTTAAGCATCGAATTGCGCCAAAATTGAATTTAAAGACCATTGAACTTCAAGGTAATGATAAATATCAGTTTCACGGAACTAAACTCCCTTTTAACTTCTAAGAATCATTAAAAATGAAGTGGAAGTTATCTGTAAAGCGTTTTGCGATGAAGTATGCGATCACCATGTGCACTGGATGTCCTCTCGAAAGGTTAAACATGTTTAAAAGGTATTGACCATGAATTAAATAACATCATATACACGTGTTAGCAAAATAGTTCAACACGTGGTAGTATAGATTGCAAAATGTGCATGTGATGAATGACAACTGATGTGAAAAAAACAATGTTGTAGCTTTTGGTAATACAATATCTCGACAATGTGTTCAGTATTGCTGCAGTTCAAGGGAAGCATTTGTTACCATGAAATCCAAAATATTTTCTAGGAAGCCATAGGAAATGAGGCATCTATGCTTCTACTGATCAAGTAATTATAAATCTCATTGTAAATTATTATTGAAGGGGGGGGGGGGATATTGCACGAAAACCCTCTGAGGAAAAGTCATCATAGTATCTGTACAGAAAAGTGAGAAAGTCTCGTGTTGTGCTGTGCTGTTCTTCATTTACCAACCTACTTAGACACTATTTGAAGACTAGAAAGTGCAAATTTAGAAGATTTCTCTCAATATCACTGCTTTTTACACGCGTCAACGTGTTAATGTACTTTGAGTACCAGCATTTTAGATACAAGGTCAAAGTGGAGTTAATCCTTTGTGTTTTTAGGAAGGCATAACATGAGGTGCTTCATCCGAAGCAGGGAAGAATTGTCTATAGAGTGAACTTCCTTTTTGAGATTTTATTACTGAGGCTCATAGGAAGCTTAAAGACCTTACGAACTATCTAGGTGTTTAAAACTGCGTGTAGATAATAATGCTACTGTTAAGCAGTTGCAATGGCGGCCAACTTTAATTGTTTAGTAGATTGGTCCAGAGATGGACCCAGACCTTTGTGTCGGAGGGTGATGATGTTACAAATACAAGCCTATCGGCGCGATGCAAAATTTCTTTAAACATTGAATCTTAATGATGCATATTAAAACCATGTTGAGATCAGAAAGTGAATATAAAAACATCACTAAAACCCGACGGGGGGATACTCAAACTCTCGATGACTCCAAACTTAATCATTTTTAATGCGTTATAATATGATATGTTCAGTCGTGATGTTCGAGCTACTATCTTAAGGTGCTTTGCCAAATATTGATTTTGATTATCGTTAGAATTCACAAATTTATGAACATTTAGACATATCTAGTTTAATCTTATTTTTAGCTTAAATCTAATTAGTACTCATAGTCTCAAAGATTTGATTAGATACTGTCTGCCACCATAAACATAAAATAAAATTCTGATTACAAAACAAAAACTGTATTCTTTATTATCATCATTATCAGTATTATTAATCATGAGTTAAGAAAAATAACTGAACGTTTCGTTACACATTTAGAGATCATTTTAGGATAGATATGGAAATAATTAAATACAAATATAGTATTTCTCAAATGAAAACCCTGACATTTTAGGACCTTAGAAAAAGCAGTGTCCTGTTCACTTGTGAAGAGTCGTGCAATTTTAAGGTTTATTTTAGGATCTGACGAAAACATGAAAGAATTTACTTATATTCATCAATAACATACAACTAACACCTTTTAATTTAAATAAAAAAAGGAAGTTCAAACATTTACTAAATGCAAAATATGAAAATTTTAAAATGATTCTTATCTCATTGCGTGTCGCATTTGTGCAGTGCCAAGGGGGGCAAATAAGCTAAATATACTTTCCCAAAGTATTACCGAAAACGACAAGCGAGAGCTCGACCCTCTCATGTGAGAGTACGCTCACAGCTAGACCATCGCTGTCCTCAATTTGGGAATATTTCCCAAAACTTAAAATCAAGTTCAGTCTATACTCTAGATCAGTGATTCTCAACCATTGTTTTTCCATCGCCACATTTGACAAAGATTTGATAATATTAATTCAGTCATCAGAAGAAGCAGAATCAGTTCAAATGTAAAAGAAGTGTTTCCTTTTAATCCCGACTTTAAAAAAATAAAAAAATGTCCAAGGGCTTCTTTGGGCCTGGTAAGTCTCAGTAAAAAGCTTTATAACTAGCTCAGTGTCACTCAAACGAGGTTTATCTCTGTCATAAATGTTGAGCCCATTATGTTGTTTTGTGATGACTCTGTTGACTGCAATGAAAAGCAAGGAACAAAAGATATAATTTATTCCACAAATAAGAGTAGTTTTCTTAGTTGTTCACACGAAACATTTTTCACAATAGGCACCCAAGATGGAGCAAGACATGTTTGGTGAAGGTCGATGTTGTTACAAGCCGAGCAAAGCGAATACAAATATTTTAAAATATTGACTTAATAGTGAATTTTAAAGCCATCTTTGATCCGGTTGGGGGATGCATCCCACCCCACTCCCCTGGTTCATCCGTGGATTAATCTACGTTACCTAAAAACTAATGATTAATTAAGTTGTTACAGGAGCGGGTCCCAGAATAAGAGATAAAAACATGCCACCAAATGATTAAGAAAAGCAGAATTGGAGAAATAAAAAGAAATTAGGCTTGGAAAATTAATAGAAAATTACAAAATCAAAAATTGATATAGCAAAGTTAATCAAATGTAAATGTCAACGACGAGGTGGGCCGCTTTAAGGGATACAATTACAATGTAGTTAATTGATTGCAGAAATGATATTTGAATAAATAATGGTTTTGAGAGCATACTAAAGTATAAACAATTCATTAAATTTCAGTTCATTAGAAATGTGATCCCTGTTCTTTCTGGTTGAGTGTTTTGTTACGTCTAAATCGGTTAATAGTTTACGTCATAATGCCAAGGAGCTATTTAAATACGAAACTTTATAAATCTTTATTTCTGACATATACGTGTTATGTGCCTATTTTGAATCTTAAATTACGCACTTTTCAAATTTCTTATGATATTGAATGCTATATTTGTATATCCTATATTGATATTGCATTTATATTGGCTGTCGGTTTCTATCATCAGATTATAGTTGCCACACCCAATCTCTTTATCCTTCTCTTCATAGCTTATCAAATTATGAAATTGAAATGTGAAACTTGAATAAATTTACTTATGAATATGCTTCCAAATACATATTAAAACATAGTATATCATTATGTATCATATGCTTCAACTTCAGGTAGTAGTGAAGAGGAGATTGACTTATTTCATGAGGACCTTGACAAGGCAATGAAATAATACAAGTCACAAAAATTTGCCATTGTAATGGGTGACTTCAATACAAACGTCGGTGCGACAATGCAATAGGCCCACGTTGTATAGGAGAACAACATGATAGAGGGGAAATGTTAGCTATTTGGTTCGAGGCCAATGATTTTATCATTGGGAACACTTGGTACAAAAACAAGAAGAGAAGACTATGGA
This sequence comes from Clione limacina, assembly GCA_032362205.1. NCBI lineage: Eukaryota > Metazoa > Mollusca > Gastropoda > Pteropoda > Clionidae > Clione > Clione limacina. Next base: position 4,057 of record JAUUEB010206074.1, on the reverse strand, counting down.
CATAGCTACAACCAGATGATAGGGTTAGGAATCAAATAGACTACATTCTAATACCCCATAGATTCAGAAGCTCACTTAAGAAAATAGCAACAATTCCAAGTGCAGACTGAAATAGTGACCACCGACCAGTTAAGGCACAATTTGGAGTCGGATTAAAAATATTAAAAAGACTAAACCGGATCCAAGATTCTTGACAAGCTCAAAGAGTCTGAAATACCATCAAAATACAAAATAAAAGTAAAAAGAAATTTGAAACACTCAATGGAATGGTCGAAGAACAGTATGGCTTTCCCACCAATTTCAAAGGGCAATAACTCAGTTGCCAATTGCACAATTTTGCTAAAACTGAGCATACTGATGCTTTTATACAAGATAAAGTTGTTTTGCTTTTTATGTGATATAAAATTATGTACAGCTCTCTCAAAAAACCTAATAAGTGTATTTTACAATTTGTTGGCGGCCATTTTGAAAAAATGACCTTTCCGATGATCAGATAATTTGGTTTTCCTAAAAAAAACAACAGTTTATTTCCTACTTCCTTATGGCCGGAAACGGTCAAAGTACCAATGGCGATATCTCTCTTTCTGAAGTATTTGTCCTCATTTAATGGCTTTTTGACATTTGTGTTGCCCTGAGGAGTCTCTAAGGGACAGTTTCTTACTACTATTACTAGACGCCGTTATATCGTCATTGCTGCAGCTGTCCAATTGTACGGATTCTCCCTACTAAGAAGCCTTTAAGTCCTGTCGGTCCCTTGGGGTATAAGGAAGAATATTTTCATAAACAATTTACTAATGACATACCATGCGTTTTTTAATTAATAATTAAATCCAGTGGTCTACCATTGCCTCCTAAAGTGGCAGTTCACATACTGTCCTGGGCCTGGCTAGTGTTGCTTACTAGTGTAATTATCTGCATATAGTACATACCATTACAGCGTTCTCCTTTATATAACTATATATGAGACTTGCAATTTTGGTCTGACGATGTCAAAGTTTAGAGTAAGGTCAAAAGTTGTAAGTAGAGGTCAAAATCACAAAAAAGAGATTTGACATGAGAATGACATTGCAGTATGAATTTGATCTTGAAAATGGAAAAGGTAGTTCAAATTTATATTGACTTTGTGTCTACCGTGTAAGTCGAAGTATGCCGTTTGTATTTGAAACTACATATTTGTTTTCAAAATTGATATTTTTGCAAGGAACCCGGAAGTTGAAACAACTATCAGAATTTTCATCTTGAATAATTTAGTTGACAGTAATAAGTGTCGTAGCATTACAATTTGATAGAGAATAATTAAAAAAATGTTACTTCTATATCAAATCACACATAAATACATTGTCGTGTAAATGACCTTGAAAATACAAGATGACCTTACAATTACCTTGATTAATAATGAATACAATAAGCTAAAGCATATTCTAGACCAGAAGCTTACATATAACAACAATCATTTAACTATATATTGAGATTCTTAGATGTGGAGATAAACCGAACATTGACGGCGGCCATCTTGAATTTATGCTTTAACTAGAGTAAAGTTGCCCAAGAGTGATTTTTCGTAAAAACAACGTTTTATCACTCCAAGTACCCTTCTAAAAATCACAAAAACAACTTGATCTCCAAAATTTCAAAATGTTTGGCCCAAGACCGCTGGACTGTAAGCCGGATTCATGCGTAGTTTACGTGAGCTGTCTTCATTCATTCCCTGCTTATATGGACTTAGAAATCAGAGTTAGCTTCTAGATAGTTTCAACATAGACTTACTCATACGGGCTACACCTGCCCACGCACTGGCCTAGATATCCCACTAGGTGTCCGGTCATCCCCTTAGTAATATTAGTCCAATCAGGATGCACCATGTGAAGGCGCTAATTAGGACACTGTAATATGAATTAGGCCATATGATAGCATGACATTTATATCAAAGCTCTCAATTATCAGATCGTTCAAAGTTTTCTTTTACATTAAACCCTTATACTCTTATCAAAACATGGCAATTTGACGCATGGTATGGCATCTGTGTCAATCAAGAAAGCGAGTATTTTGTATTCATAAATTATCATTAAATTAAAACATGAAAAGTGTTCGTAAGATATGATAGCTGTGTTTACATCGACAGAAATGGACTATAAAAACAATCCTTTAATTAAATTTCAGAAAGCACTTTTTAAATGCGTTATTCATAATGATTCAAGGAAATGGCTAACTTAGGCTTCGTTATACAATGTGGTAGGATGAGGGGTTCCACTGCACTCCCAGGACTCTTCCGCACTTTATTTTTTATTGACACTGAAGGAATTTAGACATACAATTTTGCGATCCCCTAGAACATATTGAAGTAAGTCAGTAGGGTTGACCAATGGTCAAAAATCAAAGTGCTCATAATGGATAGAAAAGAGTTGCAAAGCAAAGATGTTGCACATATTATTACAAAAAATTATTTTTTTGGCGCTACGACAATACGTTCTCGTAAATGAGGTCCAGCTTGACCGTAACGTCATCAAGACCAATTTTAAAAACGGACTTTTCCTCATGTTCAGCCCACTTATTGACACGAAAAAGTCAGATAAAACATTTTTGTGATAACTTGAGTGTTTTTTTCGTGAGTAAAATACTTTTTTTTCGATAGGTGCTCAATGCTCAATATATACGAGCAGTATAAAGTCAAGACCGCGAATTTCCCTACCCGGTACCATATTAGAGATACATAATGATATAAAAAGCTTTCCGTTTTTTTCAATTGCAGTGCTTTTTTTGAAACATAAAATTTAATTTAGGTCTAGTATATTTCTAAGATCGTGTTCTGATCATATATTAAAGTATCCAAACAATGAAAAGGTTAACTGACTCGTACAGTAGTCACCTTATTAGTATGAATATAATGAGCTTTGGCATCAAACAGCTTCAAGAAGATCTTTACATCAGAACGTAAAGCTATGTGTATTCAAAAGCAGGCGTGTTTTATTCGTTAAAAAACCGTTGGTACCGCTAGAAAAGCTCATTTAAGCGAGAAACTATATGCTACAAAGTTTTTGTAGGAATTAACTACTGACTACTAATGGCTTGTATCACAATGATTTCAAAGTTTAAATTCCCCCAAGTGGCCTCCTTTCCTAATAAGAAATGTTTGGTTTTGTCTATAATCAAGCCTAGTTGCATAACCTGTTCAAGCCTAGTTGCATAACCTGTTCATACACAATATTCAATCCATACTATACATTCATTACGATTTCTGGCACTAGAGTCTTTAAAAAAAATCGATAATGAATTACGGAAAAACGTGTGAGAAACTGGTTTCTATGTTCTCAGAAACAAAGTTACAAAATAAAATAGGACAACATAAACATTCTTGTTTCACACCAGAAGTACAGTCAGATATCTACTAAGGCCCCTCACTATTTCTCAGAGCTGTCACAACAGTGCCGTTAATATCGTTAATAGCGTATATTAAACATCGTTCAAGTAATTTATCTTATTCAATTAAGTTACATGCAACTTGCAGTTTCGCAAAAAACTGCTTTATTATCATTGCAGAGAAAAATTGTGGTCTCGGTAGAGTAACCCTTTCTGAAAACTGCTTATTCTCCTGGTAACATGTTCAATTTGCTAGACAAGAAGTGAGTCTGTTATTCAGTACGTTCATGAACACTAATGGAATTACTTCATAAAATACTTAATACATAAATAATTACTTCGGAATAAAACAAGATCAAACAAATGCTAGGAAATAACTTTACAAAAGAAACTCTTAATTCACACAAGCTTTAATTATTTCGTTTATTGTTTTTACGATTCTTTGATGACGTTTCTTCGTGGAATTAGTTCATTTCTTTTCCCGTTAAAAGGCGTTTTAATCACATCTGACTTCAACATACTCTTTATTATTTCTATCTGATCTTTTTGAACGATATTTATGTTAAATTTCTCTCAGGTTCTTCTCGATATCAAAACATTCTTTATCAAACTAGCTATTCATGGGGGCATGAGAAATATAGCATTAACATTTAACACTCACAAACATAATGTTTTATCATTATCATCCTAAAAAGCCTAA
>JAUUEB010205963.1:0-12479 GCA_032362205.1 Clione limacina | reverse complement strand
AAACGGGTAGTGTATAAAAAGATAATGAGAAAATAAACCTTGTTTATTTTATATTTTCCGTTCGATGCTATGCCAATGTGCTGTTTTAAAAACTTGATTTTTTTAAACATTTTAACCATAAGTTAATTGTATCTTTATTTTTAAAGAAACGTCTCTATTACCAGTGAGTAATATTCAACGAATGAAGTCTTGTATACCATTTAAACCATGGCAACCAACATGTGCTCTACCACGTTGGGACAAAAAAGGGACACAGCAGTGACACATGCGAGGAAAAACTACTCTGTTAGGAGTATCAAAGATGGCGTCGCTAACTCTCGCAACCTCTCGCCTGTAAACAGTGTGGCTATGAGGTATTTCGAGAAGTGAAACCACACTTGGTTTTGTAGAATTTTCTATTCTACAACTTATTTCAAAAAATGAAATTGGGTTTATGAAGGGTTCGAACCCGGATTGTCTGCCAGATAGAAAACGCTTAAATCACTACACAACAGAGTTGATTGGAAAGTCATATAGAAAATACGTATACATTCTAAACCAGTTTGTTACATACTTATATTAATATATAAGAGCAGTATAAAGTCCAATTTATTTGGCAGTAGTATTCATATTTTCGGTATAAAAACCCTGCGTATTTTCCCATTTGGCTACCGGCAACAGTGACTCGGATCTCACTAACTTTAACACATTATTACTGATACGAACATATGAGGCGTTGCCAATAAATGAGAAAAATTCGGGTAAACGTTATAATATTACTTTTTACACAAACATATTTCTTTTTCATTAGTAAGACAGAAGATTTATGGTTATATTTGGTGTTTTTTATGCAACTCAGTAATTTGACTTTAAGGAAGGAAATGTTCCATAACAAAATTCAAAAAATCTCTTATAGAGATTATGTGTTTTTGCTTATTATATAGAATCTAATGCTTCAACATATTATGCTAACTTCAGAATTTTCTAATTGATATTTACATAGTGTTTTTTTTGTTTTTGTTATGGACGGATACAGAATCGTTATAACTCCCGAACAATTCTAGATAGACCCCTCTGGTTTTCGACAGTTGATGAGAAATATTTCTGAAGACTTTTGGGGTACCATCATTAGGTTGATGTGACCACTGGTCATCCTGCAATGAACTTTAAAGTAAAAAGAGGAATTTATGGAATTTTACGTCGACGCCTTACTTTTTTGCTCAAGAAAATTATTGTGTACACTTTAAAACAGCGTAACTGGCTTAATACCTAATTGATTTCCATGGTTATTATAAGCGTATTATGTGAATGTCATTGAAAAATATTGCTCACAGAGGTAATTTCTACTTCTAAAAAAAAGTACCCGTGCATAGCTTAAAACGTCATAATTGGCTAAAATCTTTATGGTTTTCATGAAATTTTGCAGATGAGTTTCTATGAGTATTTTAAGTTTAAGTTTTGTTTTAGAATCAGACACTATTGCTGATGAATGGAAATAATTCACAAAGGCCATCTTTACTTCGCACACATGTCCCTGTACATTGTTTTCTTTTGCGAGGGTAAGATAGCGTTTGTAAGTTATTTCCGTTTGTAAGCAATATTTTACAATTCTAAAACCAAACTTAAAGTCACAATACTTATAGAATCATTTGCAACATTGATAACGTTTTAAGCCAGTTATGCAGTTCTAAGCTGTGCAACGGAACTAGAAATTCATGATTGTCACTTAATAGTTCAATGCATGCAGGACGACCAGTGGTCACATCAACTTAATAATCGTACCACCAACATTTTAAACATATGTCTGGTCAACTGTGAAAAACCCGATGGTTCTTACTAGAATGGTTCGGGGGTTATAACGATTCTTTATCTTTCCATAATAAAAAGAAAAACACCCAGTCCAAGTTGACATTACAAAAATTATAAATGTATAAAAACTTATAAGACGCCAGTCAGAGGGATTATATGTCAGCATATTTTAGGTATCATTTTTCTAATTATACAAACTTTTTAGAAAAGTTATAAATGGTGCACATTAAGGGCATTTTGGTTCTCCAATAGGGTACATCCCCCATGCCCCTCTGGCTATTCGCCTACACTAGATTGTGACTCCCTCACACCTGTCTGTCCATTGTCACTTTCAGCAGCTATGTCACATTCTGTTTGTCTATGCTGTTAGTAAAACAATATCCTGTCTAGATCTTCCAGGTGCATGCATACCTATCACCCAGTTTTCCTGCGATGTAGTTCAGGCGGGGAACATATGGAAATGCTTCATCCCCATTTGTAACTCATTTTTCGAATTCTTTAAACAGAAACCAAGTTGTCTCCACCCCTTTTTTAAAGCTTTGCGCCTGGTATAACTTCACCGAATATCCCTTATCATCAGCTTTGAATAAAGCTATGATTATAATATCTATAGTGTTATCAGACAAGTAACATATGTTTTTTTAAAGAATGTGGGTCATAATAAGACTACTGACTCATATAGATACGTAGTTTACCCTCTGTCCACTAGAGGATATCCCAGATCTGATTTTGAAGTACCTTGCAATGGTAGATAAGACCCTTAACAATGAAAATCTTTATAAAATATATATACATCACCGCACCATAGAAACACTTGATTAATGTAAACGAAGAAAAAGACTCCACACTGGTGATCAATTCTTTCTGTCATACAAATTGCAGTCATCTTCACCTGATCCCGGCTACATACTTCGAAACCTTTCCATTTTTGGTTAGTAAGAACAAGAATTAAAGGCCTATTTGAAAACGAGTCTTAACAGGTGTTAACGTTTTTTGTCAACAACAATCAAATAAAGAAGAAAAACGTTGCAAGTGGCATGATGAAAACAGATGCCGGTGCCAATCATTCTTTAAATGTGAACTTTGACTTACTAATGCATTTGTATCAGTTACAATCAAGCATTTTTATATTTTGACTATATGATACCATAGAATATTTTTGCATTAGATTATCAAAACATAATTTAGTCAAGTATTTGACCTTGTCCTACTGCTGATGACACAGTTTTAGAAGGATTTTCATGAAGGTGTATGTGCTTGGCTGTATGAATATAATTGTACACATAAATTGTCGTCAGATTCTTTACAATGGAAAATTTAGAAAATATAATAACATTTTTCTTTTGAATAACATAAATTTTACTCACTTCATTTCAAAAATCAAATTGCCCTTAATATTCGTATAATATTCGTTGAAAAATATATGATTGACATTTGAATATGACTAAAAAAATTAAAAGTGAATATGCCCAACTACACAAATAGTTGTGTCCCCTTTTCTATCATTATACACACGTATGCCTGTGCTTGCTTGTGACACGAGTTTTGCAGGTCGGTCTCTTTTTTAATGACTTGTATGCATTGAAAACCTTAGGGGATTGCTTCTACTACGTCTTCTTTTGAGCTTATTCTTAGAGAAACTCGGGTAACGCCCACGTGACGAATAGTGATTCAATAAAATAAGACCACAGTCCAATATACTTTAGAGACATCGATCAATCTATATTACAGGCTTATTTGTCTGTTTCATTTATAATCATAATAATAATGTACTTTTGTTTATTTATTCATTTGTTTATTTATTTATGACTATGTGTATGCACAAGGTTAACAGTGTCAGTTTTGACGCAATCGACCCGAAACGTTGTCATGGTGATTGGAAGACAAACTGAGACGTAAAGCTTTTGGTTTTAATTTATTTTTACATTAATCTCTTTTAGCATTTAACTAGATATGTATTCTTACTTTATTTAATCCATTTTACTGATTTGAAAGCTAATATGTATTTTTAAATATTAAGACGTACTTATGCAAATGGACACAATTTCCCATTACTGCTTTTATACGAGATGTTTATTTTCGGCGGAGGAGACCAGATACATGTTCTTTCCAAATGGTATTTACGTCCTGTTTTTTGCGAAGACTAAGTCAATTTGTGTTTTGTTCCCATTCTCAGGTAGAACATTCCTTTTTAATGACATCTAAGCAGGTTGTTCATTGTAAAGTGTGGTTACAAACTTCTTTGTATGGAAACAACATCAATTTGTGTTTTGATTTCTTCCTTTGATATTCAAAGACATTCTATTCTTAAAAAACCCTTTTCAATGGAAAACTTAAGCACAAAATGTTGTCTTTTGCTGTGTATTCCTTCGCAATGCCGGATAAAAGCGCTTGTTTTTTTCATATTCGCCAACGATATCTTTATCGAAAAGATGTACACGAAGGTACCTCCAGCAGCCGATGTAACCTTAGAGCAGTCGTTCGTAAAATTGTTAATTATCGTCTCTACAAATGACATATAAACAATCTTTAACGGCTCTTTTCATTTAATTTTTTTCTACCAATTGTTTTTTTTTGGCGTTCTCTATGATAGACCAAAGTGAAAATCATGTGAAGGGCTTCTACTTTGAAATGAAAAAACATTATCTATGAATCTTATTATTATTATTGGTCTACAGAATTTTTGTTTCACTCGTTCCTTTGTTGAAAAATTGTGTATGACAAAAAACAAAAGTTCAACTGATGTGAGTCTTTATGTAGGAACAAGAATTAAACAATTATAATCCAAGCAGTTTCTAAAAGACAGGACAATAAAAACAATCAGTCTTTTATTTGGCAATGAGTTCTATTCAAACAAGATATTTTACACAAAGTATGAGAAAAGATAATATGATGGGTTGCTTAATCTAGTTAGAAGTTTGTCTAAGGCGCAAGTTTTTTTTTTGATACTGAAGTTTCATAGTAAGACAGTGTCTAAAATAAATATGACATGAAAGTGAAATGTGGGCAAAACAGTTTCTTAAATATTCAAATCGTGTAATTCTAGGTGAGGGATTGCTACTAGATATACTGCTCGTTTTATTTATAGAGTCTTACTATGTTATGGCTTGAAGTTTCCTTTTCATACATATATTTCAGCCCCCCCCCCCTTCAAGATTTCTTGGCCTATTGCCTTTAGAATAACCTGTAACTCTCTATAGACTGCTCCTTTTATACCCTTTAATTTAATCGGTCTAATAAGGATTAGGGATTAATGGGATAATCATTAAATAAATATGTAAATACTTCCTGGCTGAGTTTCTATACCAAATTTATGGCACAATCGTTTGGTATCGATGGATGAATATTGATCTTGTTAAACTCAATCCACATTCATTCATCGAACTCAAACTCTTGTGCCATAAATTTGGAAAAGAAACTCAGCCAGGAAGTATTCACATATTTATTTAATGGTTAGTGAGTACTATTCAACAATGGAGTCTTTCATAATATTTGAACCGTTTCATTGACCTGGCTCTACGACAATGGGCTAAAATATAAAGGACACAACGGTGACCCAGACCTCACTGACTTTAACTGAGGTTACCATTAGAAACATATACAGCAGCATTTTGTTTAAAAGGGAAGGGGGATCTCTTAATTATGTTACTGGCCCATATATTAACCAAAAACAAACTTCTGCGTATATTTTGTATACGCTATCACTTTAACACTCATTCCTATGATGAATATGTTTGTATGTACAAAAACAATAAACGTCAAGCTGACTCGTGTCTGTAAATAGGCGCAAGAATTCAGACACTTAAATTTGAGCAGCGTTCAAAAGAAAGACAAATAAAACAATCAGTTGTTATGTACATAATGATTAATCAACTCACCTACAAATACGTCACCTTTGACATAGAAAGGGAGACATAGATCAAACTAAATATAATGCATGTATTTATTACCAATATGGAATATATTATATCTGTCTCATACCTGTCTTTCCTTTGTAATTTTCAGCAACTGTGTCACATTATGTTTGTCTATGCTATTAGTAAAACAATATCATGTTAGGATGATCCAGCAGGTGATTACTTCTCATGTTTAAATAGGACGTGCGTAGATCATACGCTGATATTTGATAATAATTATGCTTTTCGTTTATCAAATAACCTCTTGATTTATGTAAACTAAGTAAGACGATCTCGAACGCAGATCAGTTTTTTCAAGAGTCAGGAATTTATGAGCACAACTACATATATTACATTAGGTCAGGACACTTGTAGCGATATCAAACATGAAGTACATAAGGTTGAATATATTTATGAGATATGATTGACTTATGTGACATCTAGACAAAAATGTTCATCTGAGCACTTACAAAACATAACATCAGCTTTAATGTACATAATGATTAAAAGAATCACCTACATATACGTAACCTTTAACACAGAAAGAGAGACATAGATCAAACTGACTCTACTTCATGTATTTCCAACATTCATTAGATTGTGTCTCTCTCACACATGGTTTTTCACTTTGAGCCAGGCGCGTATCTAAGGTGAAGGGACATTGTACAATTTCCATCCCATCTGAGGGAACTATTGAAAAAAACACCCTAGATTTGCACAATTTTCAACCAATTTTCAAAATGGCCCCCTCAAAATGTCTGCCCCCCCCCACCCTTTAATATCCTACATGCGTGACTGCTTTCAGCAAATCTGTTACATTCTATGTCTGTTTGCATATGATGTCAGTAAAACGATATCCTGTCTGGGTCTTCCATGTGCTAACTTATGATCCAGCTTTTCTGCGATATTATAACTTTATTGAATTTCCCTTCTCATCAGCTTAGAAAAAAGCTTTGGTTATTATGTCTAGAGCGTTATCAGACAACTAACATAATATGTTTTTTTCGTGCCTGGCCATCATAAGTCTAACTGCCTTCTATTGACACGTAGTTTCCCCTTTGTTCACGAGAGGATTTCCAAGATTTGAACTTGGAGAACCTCGCATTTGCAGAAATTATCCTAAATCTAAAAGAATATTTAAAAAAAAAAGTATTCATCACCGTACCATGGATACACTTGATTGATGTAAACGTATAACAATATCCCATTGGCGATAACTTCTTTCTTTCACAACATTTTGCATTCATGTCGATCTCGCCTACACACTTTGGAACCTTTGCATTGTTTGGTAAATAAGAACAAGAACTAGTACGTAAGGGGCATTTGTTAACGAGCCTAGGCAGACATACTAGGTGTTTTGTCTGCAAAAAAACAAAAACTAGAAGTGGCATGATAAAAAACAAATTAAAAAAAAACATGCTGGTGCCAAGATTTGTTTTTGCCAGTTGTTCCACTGAGAAAAAAATATATGTTTTTGCTTTTTTTTCATGAAAAGCTTCGAATGTATGGACCATTCTTTTGCATGTGGTCTTATATCAATTTTACTTAAAAGGTTCCATAATCTTATTTATATAAACAGGTCAACAAAAAGTTGTTAATTTGTTTATTAGTAAGACATAAATGCAAATCAGACTTGACTGGATCTATTTTGGTGTTGCAGAGGAAAGTTTTCAACATATTATGGTAAAGTTTTTCATGCATAATTACTCTTTAACGATTAAACACTTTATGCTCAAATTTCATAAAATTTTGATCAAAATTGTAGATTTTTCAAAAACGTTTTTCATAGATAACAAATGAACAATTGATGTGTTTACCTGAATACATAGAGTAAATTATCAAACCTGTTAAGTAAAATTGATATAAGACGGCATGCAAAAGATTCACCATCAATCCCAAGCCGTTTAGGAGAAATATGCAAAACATTTTTTTCCTCAGTGGTTATCTTGCAATTGATTCGTTTCACAAGCATTTTCCTTTTTGACTATAGAATATCATTGAACATGTTTGCATTTAATTAAACGTACATATCTTAATTTGAAATAATTGAACTTGGTCTACAAAGTACTGCTGCTAGCACAGTTTTTAAAGGATGTTTATGAAGGTGATCAGTTTGTCGAAAGCTAACTGATTAGCTTTCTTTTCGTGATTCCGTGATATAAGACCCCAGTCTTACATACTTTAGGGACATTGATTTATCCATGATTAACCTATTTGTTCTCTTTCACTTGATAAAACAAAAACAATGAGTTGTTTACATAATAAGATCGAACATCTGTTTATTTATTCATTCATGGATAATTGGCTTTGTTTTCATGATTCAATAGAATAACACCCTAGTCTAACATACTTTATAGACACCGATCAATCCTTGATAAAGGCTTATTTCTTCTGTTTCGCTAATTTTCATAATTATATTTAACGGTTTATTTATTTATTTGTTTATTTATGACTGTGTATGTACAAGGATAACAGCCTCAGGCCAGATTCAATCGTCCCGAAACATTGGCATGTTGTTTGTTGAAAAACCGGGACGTGCCGTAAAGCTTTTGGTGTATATTTATTGTTAAGATTTGTATTTTGATTATTTTACTATGCATTCGTGAACCTTTCAAATCGCAATTTACTGTTTTAATAGCTAGCGTGCTTTTCAAGTTTGAATACGTACTTTGCAAGTGAACAAAACGTCAAATTACTGAATCTATACGAGATTTGTTATTTCTACGCCGGAGAGCAAATACATATTCTTGCTAAAGGGTGTTTACAAACTGGTTTCATGGAGACTAGATTAATTTGTGTTTGTTCCTATAGAACACCTAAGCAAGTCGTTAATTCTAAAGGAGGATGAAGAAAAAGTATTTTTTATATAATTAAATGGAAAACATGAACAGAAAATGTGTCTAAGAGTGTCTATTACTGGGCAATGCCGTGTAAAAGCGCTAATTAATTCATATTCATCACCGATACCTATTGAAAAGTTTTATCTGAAGGAAACTACATGGACAAATGACATGGGCGCCACGAGGGGGGGGGGCAAGAGTGGGCACTTATCCAACCCAGGATTTCTGAAAAGGTCTTGTTTTTCTCCAGAACAAATGCATCATTTTGCAACATTTTTCCAAAACTTTCAGGGACGTGCTTCCCATTTTACTAAAATTACACTTCATTACTATTAAGAATGGAATCATTAATCCACAGACGTCCTTAAAACGCACCTATTAATATACATTATTTTAAAATTGTCTCTGAGCATAACCATTATAAATAACCCTCACATGACAGTTTTTTCACTGAAAATCGTCCGAAAATATGGTTTCATTTTAAACTCTTTTAAACTTTTTTATTGGTCACTGATATGCAAATGGATCTAACAGATCATTTCACAATGTGACACCATGATTCTTTTGCTATTGGATTTGATATTTAGTCGATGTTCTTATTGTCAATCTCATTTTTTTCGAAACGTCGAAATTTGTGTGAAAACTTGTATCGTGAATTCTAATCTATGCCTACCTTTTAAGAAAGTACATGGGGTCTAGATCTTATATTTTAAGTCATTTCTTGCCATTAGTGCAAGGAAAACAACCTATGGACTCCACGGATCAGGAATGTTTTGTAGGACACAATCAAAGGGTCATGTGATGAACCATGTGAAGCTCAGGCTGAGGAATTAGAGCACGTGAAATTTAAATAAAACGTAACAGGGTTCAAGACTTTTATTAGCTCAAGTACATAATACATTAGACCAGAACATGTAGCAATAACAAATAATATAATAAGGTTGAACATATAAATGAGATAAACTTGAGTAATATGTCATTCTATTTAAAAACTTGTCCATATGGGTTTTAACATAGCAGCACAGGTTACATATTAATGAAAGAATATAACACTTTTTTATATATACGAATAAATTACTGATACAATAAATAAGTGAAGTGAAGCAGTGAATGAAACAATATTGTTGTCCAATTAATCATATTTTGAAAATGTGTGCATACTTTCTTAGTAGCAGGTTAGTCTGAAGTTATTACTTCCTTAGTAGTTATGTTTTGATTTCATAGAGATATTTTAAAGAAATTAAGCAATCCTTGAGACTAATTGGCTAACTGTTTCTCTTTTACAAAATAAAACTATGACAATTGGTTAAAACTTAAAACATTGATATCGAAGCAATCTTTCTCTAACCTCAAAGCCAGTGGCATATTTAAACCAATCATTTACATTGATATTCTACGACGTCTTTATCAACAACTTTAGTAGCCTCTTTTAAGTCACTTTCCATTCCATGTTTTGCTATCTTTGATTATTTGTTTGTATGATTTTTCATTCTTAAAACGTATTTTTAAGTGATATTTATTTAGTCTATTGACAGTGTTTTTTACCAAACCCCTTAACACACACATTCGTTGTTTTTACGCCTGTATGTCCAAATCAAAAATATCAAGTTGACAGGAGTAAGCAAGTAGGCGCAAGAATTCAGAAAATTTAATTTGAGCAGTGTCCAAAAGAAAGAAAAAGAAAAACAGTCATTTGTAATGTACATTATGGAAATCAATTGACCTACATATATGTAACCTTTAACATAGAAATATAGACATAGATAAACCTGACTCTAGTTCAGACTCATGTCAGCATGACTTTGTGAGTTTTTGTACATACAAACATATCAATTATAGATATGCATGTGCAATTACCAACTTGCAATAGATTATGTCTCTCCCACACCTGTCTGTCCTTTGTCACTTTCAGAAACAATGCCACATTCTGTTTGTCTTTGCTGTTATTTAAACAATATTATCTTGTCTGTATCGTTCAGGTGATAACTCTCACCAAGCTTTTTTATCCGAAAGTATTACTTACTTTAAATACCCTTATCATCAGCGACAATAAAGCTTTAATTAAGATATAAAGATTGCTAGACAGCTTATATAGTTTCCCCCGTTGCTGGCATTAATATGGTTACTAACTCATATTGATACGTAGATTCACCACTGTTTACGATAAGATGTCCCAGTTTTGAACTTGGAATACCTTTTAATGGCATGAACAATTATAAGAATATTTTAAACCCGTATATATTACCTCTTCATGGATACATTTGATTTATGTAAACGTATACAAAATACTCAATAAAATACTAAGTAAACGTATACAAAATACTTAATAAAATATTAAGTAAACGTATACAAAATACTCAATAAAATACTAAGTAAACGTATACAAAATACTCAATAAAATACTAAGTAAACGTATACAAAATACTCCATAAAATACTCAAAATACTCAATAAAATACTAAGTAAACGTATACAAAATACTCAACTGGTGATACATTCTTTCTTTCACACAATTTGCAGTCATCTACTTCCTATCTTGGTAACAAAAACAAGAATACCCATGTTAGAGCCATTTGTAACGTGCTTAAGGAGACATAATATTATTATGTGTTTTTTGTCCGCATAACCAAAAAATATAAAAAAAAAAACGTTGTCAATGGCATGATGACATAACCCCATGTTTGGTGCATGGCCTAGTTTTAACAATATCATAATGAACCTTGACTTGTAAATGCATTCGTATTAGTTACAATCAAGCATTTTTTCTTTTGACTATATGATATCATTGACATTTTTGCATTGATTTATTCAGTTAACTAAGTTTAAGGTATTCGACATTGGCCTACAAAGTGATGCTGCTGACACAGTTTTAAAAGAATTTTTATAAAGGTGATCAGTTTGTCGGAAGCAAACTGGTTTTGTTTTGTGATACAATTAAATTAGACCCCACTCTTTTAAACCTAATGAACATTGATTAATACCTGAGACCGGCTGATTTGTCTAAATTAGTGGCAATGAATTATTTATATAATAAGAATGAACTACTTTTTATTTATTTATATGTTTATTTGTGGCTGAGTATGCTCAAGGATAACTGCCTCAGGTTTGGCTAAATCGACCCGAGACGTTGGTATGGTGTTTGTTGAGATATAACGGGATGTCTAGTTGAGCTTTTGGCGTAAATTCTTTTTCAAGAATAATATTTTGCTTTACTACTATTTATTCTATTCTGAAACCTTTCAAAAACGCCATTTTACTAATTTTAAAAGCTAGCATGCTTTTCAAGATTGAATTCGCACTTACGCAAAAACAAAAAGTTCCTATTATTGAATTGATACTAGATGTGTATTTCGACACCGGAGATCAAACCTTTATTTCTTACGAGTGTTTACAAACTGTTTTACGGAGACCAAGTTATGCAAACAATTTTTGCGCGACACATTACAATGTGCACGATTTGTCTTCGAATACTCGTGAATGGTCAATGTTCATCAATAGTTTCAAATTGTGAGCTCACTTGACTGAGTGCACTTTAAACATGCAAAAATATCTTCTTGTCTTCGACGGGAGACCACAGACCACAGATCAGAGACAGATATATGGTGCTCTTGAAAGCCAGGCTACGCGTGGCTCTAAAAAAAATAAAATATGTGAGTCCAATGTTTAGAAAACATTGCTTTTACATGGACATTCTGATCGTTTCTTCTCAATATTACGTGCTCTGGTTGGTCGAGAACTGTTCTCACCGTCGTGGACAGTGTGGAGAGAAAGGAATGCGTACTCGGTGACCCCGACGAACTATCAGCATGATATTTTTTTTTTATTATTAATTAATGATCCCAAAAGAAACCTATTATAAATTAAACATTAAACCAAGTGTTGGACATGATCTCATTATTAAACAGTTTTGGACATGATCTCATTATTAAACAGTTTTGGACATGATCTCATTATTA
>JAUUEB010205853.1:0-13764 GCA_032362205.1 Clione limacina | reverse complement strand
CCTTCTTAACCTCAAGACAACTTACATGTGAGGCATGAGCCTTCTTAACCTCAAGACAACTTACATGTGAGGCATGAGCCTTCTTAACCTCAAGACAACTTACATGTGAGGCATGAACCTTCTTAACCTCAAGACAACTTACATGTGAGGCATGAACCTTCTTAACCTCAAGACAACTTACATGTGAGGCATCCAATTTCCTTGAGTAAAATGACATAAGTTCTGAAATATCAAAAAATATTATTAGATGTTTACCAAAAATAATGCCTGAAATTCAACCTGTTCTTATAAATCTCCACAGGCAAAAAACAGTCTTGGTCAGGAGGGTTACATCCCAGAGACTTACATAGACCTTGGTGGCTTGTCAGATATTCCAGCTCCTCTTGATGTTGAATCCATGAACACCATCAACGACACAGTCACTGAAGCCTCCACAACAACAATGACAACAGCCCCAGCAACAACAGCCCCACCAGCTGTCCCTGTTCATAAACCTGGCAATCCAGAACTTCAATCTCCAACATCTACAGACATTCAGCAAGATACAACATCCTATTCCTCTGGTGACCTGGAAGTACAACAGACTACAGAGGTTATGACCGACGGGGAAGACCAGCCAACTATTCCAGTCACTGTTGTTACTTCTGCAGGTGATTAAATCTCACCAAAATCAATAGAAACAGAAAGTAGCCTTTTTTCGTAGGGAAAGTTGGTTTTGATCAAGATATTTACATGTTGTTTTAAAATGTTTGTATTGATCAAAAGAAATGAAGGATTTGGTTTTTAACCTGATTCTTTTTCAGATTGGCATGTATCTCAAATTTCTTTCACCCACATCATCTCAAAAGACCAAGTAACAATCTTCACATTTGAGATTTTAAAACCTCAGATCTTCAGTCTCCAATATCTACAGACATTCAGCAAGATACAATATCTTATTCTTCTGGTGACCTGGAAGTAGAACATACTACAGAGGTTATGACAGACAGGGAGGTCAAGTCAACTATTGCACTCAATGTTGTTACTTTTAGAAATTCACCAAAATCAACAGAAAGTAGCCTTTTTTCTTAGGGAAAGTGTTTTCACCCTCATCATGTAAAAAGACCAAGAAAAAATCTTTATTATTGAGATTTAGCAACCTCAAAGACACAGACTTTTAGACCAGTCAAAATGTTCTATAAAAAATCTGCACAATTATTTTCTATATTATGGGTTCAAGTTTTCTTTTTTTATAATATTAGATAAGCGTTATGTTCATTTAAGTTTTAAAACAAGGCTTGGATATGGAGTTTCCCCACACTTACTCGTAGATCCACACTGTGCATAAATTTAAAAAATGAAATTTCTTGTTGTTTTTACGAGGGGTTATGACAAAAGACAAACTTCACTTGTCAGGTCAAGGCTCAGCACAAACCACTCATCCCTGCTCCCTTCTGGTACACATAGTAAGTACTGTGATATCACTTGTGGGGCTTGCCGTTCATTGACAATCAACCTCTGATTAAAGGTCCCAAAGATTCCTTCTCAATCCACAAATACTTCACCTGTTCACATTCCATTATTGTGTATGTGATCAGGTAATATCAACTCTACGTAGGCAAGTTTGAAAACACATTGTCAAAACACTGTAATGAGCACACTACTGATATCCGTCACAATCGCAAACAATTGCAAGTAACTTCAAGCTACCAGAGCACTCCATCTATGATATGAGAATCAAGGTCCTTTGGTCAGTCAAATTCAGGTCCATTGTTGACCGTAGGAACATGGAGTACAGGTTGATGCCACGACTGGGTACCATCAAACCCTTTTGGTATGAACATCAAACCTCAGTTTATTTATTGCACTACCCTGTCTCCTGATCAATATTTTCATTCCTCAACCTTTTATGATCTTCTTTTCATGACTTTTACTTCAGCACCATTATTGGTCACATTATGGATCTGGCTAGGATGCCCTGCAACACCTTTATTTTTGGTAAAGAGGTGAACCTTCAATTTAATGTCTTACACACTTTTTTGATGCACTCTTTCCTCCTCTCCATTAATTAGATTGTGAATCTTGCTAGAATGCCCTTCTACACCTTTATTTCTGGGATTTTTTTGGTTAGATGGTGATTTCTATATAATGACTTACACACTTACTTTGATGCACTCTTTTTTCTTCTCGATTTTACTGGTCAGATTGTGGACCTGGCTAGTATGCACTGCAGCACCTTTATTTTTGGTAAGGAGGTGAACCTTTCTATTTAATGACCTACACACTTACTTTGATGATTTTATTATGTCACTTGGCTCTTTTGCTGGCGGTACCCTAATTTGGGATGTGGTGTGTCGGGTATGAGCTGTTGATTTTGGGTGGATGAATGGGAATTGCAGATCGTTTTGGGCTATGGGTGTGGACCTTGTGTATGTCTGAATTTATTTGTGTTCGTATGTGTTTGAGACTTCCATTCAAACAGTTTCTTACTCAGCGTTCACTCTGGTTTTATACCAAACCTCTGTTGCTGCAGGCCAAGACATTGAGTTTTGTTCTTCAAGACAATTCTTTATACAGAAATTTCACGCAACTCTATCGCCATTTTGTTTGTAGTTTGGTTAGAGATGCCATACATGTACAGCTGTTTGTACTATTGACCTTTGTTTTAATTTTTGTTCACTTAAGCTTTTTTGTCACTGTCTGTTTGTCTGAAGATGCTATTTCTGCTTCTGAGTTTTCATTGGTAAAGCGTCTCCTTCTTCTTTTTTGCTGTTTTTGTTTTGTTTTATCAGGATTTAATCTTGACACACACTAAACAAACCACAAATTAATTTGCATACTTCTACTTCCTCTTGATTTAATAAATAAAAAAATTGTTGTAGTGACGACCTTTGAATTTACAGCTTAGTCATTTAATTTAATTCTCTCTATTTTTTGTTTCATTCATTTATTTATCTGTTTTTGGTTCCATTGTTATTTTAATTTCAGAATCGTTTCTTTTGTGGTCTATTTTTTTAGCTAAAGAGTTTCAAACTCAAAACGTCACATTTGGCAATCTGTAATCCTTCTTTTTAGGTGGTCAAAGAGCCCTGTTTTATTTTTGTTTTTAAGGCTGTGAACAGTAAGCCATTATTTCATTGATTCCCAACTATCCTCAGAATCGTCGTGGGCAAGAGCGCTGTATGACTACGAGGCCCAGACAGATGAAGAGTTGTCTTTTGTAGAAGGTTCTCTGATTAAAGTGACACTTAAGGATGATAATGGAGTAGATGATGGCTTCTGGGAGGGAGAGTGCAACGGAAGGAAGGGGGTGTTTCCCTCACTGGTGGTGGAGGAGATTCTCAACACAGTACCAGTATGTTCACATTTTTCTCATGTTTTTGTAGAACCACTAGTTTACTTAAATTCTTATCCTCCCGTTTATTGCTTACTCTTCTATTTGCCTCGCTCTATCTTCTAACATATTATTCCTTTATATGTTTTTCTAGGGAGACAAAAAAGCAATCAATGCACCATTTTAATCAAACATCACCTATATTATGTATGTCATCACTTTGCAAATCACCATTTTATGGCCCTTTTAATCAATTTTAACTTCTCATATTTTTTAATAGTTTATCTTATCAAAGGGCCATTGTAGAGTATAAATAAAGATGAATTGAGTTGTACCATATTCATACAACTTAGATCCTGCCAGCCAAAGGATTTAAATTGTATAACAACTCACAACATTGAACAGAGACATTGCATGCTGATATTTTTGTACTAGTCTTAGCTCTAATCCGATGTTTGGTGGTGAAGGGGTCTGTTTAGAGTGTAGAAGGTTGTGGATTAGATGCCTGCTCAATCGCAATTAACATGATTGGGTCAATCTTTACAGCTGGTTATTTTTTACTTATAAACTTCTTCCTGATTCATTGATCTAGACTTCATGGTATAATTGAAATTGGTTCTGCAGGAAGTTTCTGAAGTTAATGATATAATTACCTTATTTCAATGAAAACTACTTTTTTTTTTTAAAGTGAGATAAACATTGTGGTTTTGATATTTTTATTAACAAAGACAAAGGAAGGGGAAAACGAGCACTTGAGAATGTCTTTGTTTAAAGCATGTTTCACCTTGACAGAACTGACTCAGACCTGCACTTACTTCTACATGTCACAGGGCAGAAGGGAGAGAGCAAATGTAACTCTGGTTTGATAACAAACAAGATTGTTTGACTGTGAAACATCAACTTTGTTTCCCTACAGAGTCATAGAGATCAATTATTCTTTATATTTCACTTTTTTTTAATATTATGATTAAACAGTGTTTTTATTTATTAAATTTCTTTAAATAAAAGCTCATATTTGTTTTATGTTGTATTATACAACTGTGGGCTGATTGTGTGGTGGCATAGATGTTAATGCACTTGTATTCCATACAGAAGGTCCATATAAGAATCCTGTTAGGGACTCCCTCATATTTTTCTGCCGTCCTCCTGTCCATTTAGCAGTGTAACCTGGTATTTCAGCAGTGAAAGGCTTGAGGATATAGGGCTAGGTGGAAAGGAAACTGGCCACCCTACCTATGATTTCCTAATTTGTGATACTAGAGCAATATAGGCTGTGAAAATTTAATAAATTAGACCTGAGAAAAAAGCTTAATTTCTCCAAAAACCTGGAGGAAGTAGTCCTCCTCCCAAGGGAAAATGTTCAACTTGTAGTCTTTCGTAACTCTCAATGGAGAATTTTTATTTATTCTTAGGTTCCTTGGGAGCATACAAGATGATTGTTTTAGAAATAAAATGCTTAGATTTTGACTATGTCATCTAAAATTGAGAATTGATTATCTGTATAAGGTTGTAAATAACCCTTTTCTCTGATAAATGAGAATGTTGTGTTTTGAATAGGGGTTGAACCCTCTTTTCTTTGCTTTACTTTCAAAAGTTATTCCAATAGATATGTTTTCAGCTTCCCATGGCACATTCAATGTGTTTGTTTGTGGTAAACTGGTGTCAAAACCATGTTACTCTTGCAATACTCTAAATAGAGAACTCTAGCATGTTCTCAGCTTCCAGGGGGCATACAAGGGGGTGGTCTATAACTAAAACAATTTAATTTTTACAATGTCATTCAATGGCTGAGCACTTTCCAATTTGTAATTACCTAGATAGACAAACTTCTCTTTCAACTTCCTTGTAAGCATACCAAGAAGAGGTTCTTGAATGTAAACATTAAATCAGTCTTCTTTTTATATATGGAGAAGGGAAACAAATATTTATTGTTCCAGTTATGCTGTCGGAATTTTCATTTCAGTTATAATGCTGAAACGTTTTATTTTGCTCTTTTTAGTCTTGGTTATGCTTTCAATTTTGTCCTTTTTTGTCCCAGTTATGATGCCCAATTTATTTGAGTTATATATTGTATCAGTTATGCTGCTGTAATATTCCATGAAGCTCTTTTTGTCCTGGTTATGCTGCCCAAATTTTCAATTTTGCTATGTTTTGTCCCAGTAATGTTGTTGAAATGTTCATTTTAGCATATAAACAAGTGTTTTGTGTGGCTTCCATATTCGTTTTAAACTGTTTTTTGTCAGTTAACTTACAGTGCTTGAACACTATATTAAATATGGATGTTTTCATCCTTAAAAAATAAATCCAGACCCTGACATTGCAAGGGCGTGCTTCCCGTTATGAACCTTAGTAAGGGTCTTCTGAAGACAGCCCTCAGTAAAGGCTCTCAAATTGTGAAGCAACCATGCCTACCACACGTTGTCTTACTAACAAAATAATTCCTGTACGTCAGGATCTGACATTGGAAAAACTTAATTTTCCTTCCTTTTTAAAGGACACAGTGTCTCCAGGTGGATCTGTACCTCCACCAGTTCATGTCACTTTACCAACACCTGATGCTGAACCTCCACCTCCACCACCCACAGCCAATGGGGAAGGTGAGATCAACATTATTTATTTCTATTCAGATTCAAACATAGAATTATGTTCAGATGGTAGTCGTAGAAGCTTCTGGCAAAATATGTGGGACAGTTATATTATTTTCTTGCATGGGTATGTGAGCCATTTGACTGTGAAATTTATTAACCAGGATATGGAAAATTATTTGAGAAATGGTTCAAATGTTTTTAACAATTAAGATTATTTTTATCTAAAATCTAAAAAGATGTCAAGCATCATGGCATGAACAAGTGCTTTGATATAAGTCAATTTTATATGTGAGTTTTGTGCATGGTTTTCTCATTTTGTTTCTTAGATAATTAGAGTAATTAGGGTGACTTCAGGTGGCAGGGATGAAATGAAAAATAACAAGGAAATATTGAAACCACCATTTAATCAGAACAAAACAAAGCAAACAATTGACTATTTAGCATTGATTTTGTTTTTGTTTGGTCTGAGGAAGGGTCTACAAATGAAACTGTCAATTGTTTACTTTGTTTTGTTCCCATTAAATTTAACTTCTAACATTCAAATATTTGATTAAGTAAAGTTGTAGCCATTATTTATTAATAGATGTTGCTGTTAGCTTGTTCTTAAACTGATTTTTTTTAAAGCTGATATCGTTTATCTTCTTTTTTTTAACAAATCTCTTTTAACATTAGGAACTGAAAAAATATGTCAGCGTTTTTTAAGAAGTATTTAATGTTTGAATCATGGCAAACTTATCCTAAATTTTAAATATCAAATCATAGGCTGTGATGGGCCATTGCCTCCTCCCCCATCACCAACTATGATGGTCACCTTGGAAGAAGGTATTTTAAGTTTGGTTTTGCCAGTTTACATGAGTAATGTGGTCTTTTGCGTTTTTGATAACATTTTTGTGAAGTGTGGTGACATTGATATAACATTTTATTGTTGTAATTTCTGAATTAGGGACCTCCTTATGAAGGTTCATGTTGCCAAATCAAAAAGTGAATCAATAACCAATGAATATAGTAGAAATATATAGCTGTTGAAGAAGTGATTTGTTGATTATTTTTGAGTTTGTTGATTCTTTGCTTATACTATGAATGAAATGTAGGGAGAATTAATTGTGGCAAATTCTCTGCTAAACATCCTGCATATAAAAGTGAAAATAAAATGTATGATGTTTATGTTAGGATGCTGTTGGCTGTTTGTCATAGTATGTCATTATAATGTAACAACCTGAATGTGTTTTGCATTTTCTTTAGTCTAATTTTCCGAACAACATTCTCCTCTAATATTTTTTGAAGGTATCAAGGTTTTCAAGAATGTGTGTAAGTTAGATCTGTCTTCCACTGTGGAAACATTTTAAAACTCTGTTCTTCCTTTGTTATAAATGTTTTTCCTCAAACAAAACTCACACATCTGTAAAGGTTATGTGCTCTAGATATGTAGATCTTAGGTGTAGATTTATCACACTTAGATATTTTTCTTTTTTCAAACACATATAAACTAGCAAAAAAAGCAAAACCACAGAGATGTTCCACAAATGGAATTAACTTGAAAAAAAATTTAACAAAAGATATAGAATGAAAATAACAGTTGTGGATCATCTTGTTTGTTTTGCTTATTTTGTTGGATTATATTTCCTCAAAGTTCACCTGTCTTCTGTAATTTGTAATAATGATATATATATTTATTTCCCTAAAGGGTTTTTTATGTCCCGTAATGGCACTTTTTTTACAATGATTTTTAAATCATTGCGTGTCGCCGCTGAGCAGTGCCAAGTGGGAAATAGGGTGAAAATACTTTCCCAAGATATTATCGATAATGGCAAGTGAGAGGACTCGAACCAACTACCTCTCAGTTGAGAGTCAAGTACGCTCACAACTAGACCATAGCGGTTACCAGACCATCATAGTTGACCTTTTTCTTATCTGATGTAACAGTTGATCCCCCCCCCCCCAAAAAAAACAAGGCTAAACTGAATAGTCGCACTTTGTTAGTAATGTAATAAGTCTTATTCCAAAAACATGTACTTTGAGTTGTCAATTAAGGATGTGGGAGTTTCAACTCTTCCGTTCCTTATATCTTCTTCTCTTTTATCTTAGCATGATTGAGTAGACTTTTATTTTTTAACTTAGCTTTTTCTGTTCTAGCCTAGTTGTTTTTAGAACTGCATTGTGAATTATATTTATTGTGATACCAGTGATACAGTTGAATTAGTTTGATACATCTTAATCATTTTTTGTTTTTGATTTTTTCCTCATTGATCATCCTGTCACCCCCGCCAGCAATGAACTATAAAACCTACAAAAACCATAGTGGACTTAAAACTCTAAAAAAATCTTACCATTACCACCGACATCCACCCCAACCCAAATCATACTTTGTGCATGATCCAGACATTCACTCAGACTCGGAACAAGAATCCCAAACATCAGAACCCCCATCACCCACTTCATCACAATACAGCAACAAAAGCACCCGCTCCTACAACAACCACAAGCTGCATCTCAGCAGTAATGGTGCCCCCAACCAGACCAAGGCCCCCATCAGCCCAAACAATCCCAATACTCCCATGCTTCTCCGTATTGGCTCCAAGAATCCAGAGTCTTTTGAGTCAGATGTCTAGGTATTAACAAACCTTTCTTCATCATAACTCACTGCTTGCAACACACATAATGCATGCTGCTAGAGTCTTCTAATCTTTCAGTGTCATTGGATGGATATGACTGATGCTTGATATCATCTTCCCAGTTGTTGTTGTTGTCTAACCATTCATGTACTGACTGTCGTATAGATATAATTGTATGTAACAAGTATAGGGTGTCCTCATTTCCTCTCAATAACCCTCCATGTGATTGCGACACAACAATTGTAATACTTTGAGGTGTAAGTCTCTACTCAGTTTCTTTCACTAACATTCTTGGTCCTAGCTGTATTTATATCTAAATCAGGCAACTGAGATTGTACTCAACTTCATGCTTAGCTATTTCAACCACTTGTAAGTGTTCGCTGTTTATCTTTAAATAATAAATTGACATCGTTAAACCAGTCTTTCTAATGATTATCAACATTATTGCTATCAAGAGCTTTATTTTTAATGTATCTAATTCAACCAAATCAGTTTTAACAATTTTAAATTATAGCCAGATTAGCTGAATATGTTTACCTTATACATTTCATGAAGATAACCTGACAGTTAAGCATGTGACATTTGATATCAAAAAGTGATGTAGGTAACAGAGTATGATAAAACATAGTTTTTGTGTCAACAGATAAGTTGACATAGAGTTATCTTTTCTCAGAAAAATCTTTAAAAAAATTTGCTACTAAGTGTCACGTTTGTTCATCAGTTTAATATGCTTCAAAATGTGTCAAATTAAACAACAGTGCAGATTTAGCCTGTAACAATATGTGTTTGTACTTGTAACTCAATTTATTTATTGAATGATTTTATCACTTATAATGCTTACAACAGTATTTGGTAACACAATTTATTTTATGATTATTATTTCTTGGTGGTTAAATAAACATGTTTCAACATTAGATGTTAACTTAAAGATATGAATATTTTTTTGTGACATAAGACAGAAGTACTCTCCTCTTGAGATAAGCATGCTTTGTTAGATGATAAGTATAATAATAGTAGAGAAAATTTTGTCAACTCATTTCAAATACTTTTTTACTCCCTGGATTTAGCTGTACAACAAATTCCAATGTTTGCTTGCATCAAATCACTAACATCCTACCAGTTCCTCAGACATGTGCTTCTCATTTATTATGTCTGAAAACATCATTCAATGTAGTTAACCCAGTGAAGTCTCAACACTAATGCTAAACATGTGTCTATCTATGTTCTAACCTGATTTTCTTGGAAATGTTAACCTTACATATTTCCCCTCTGGTTTATCTATACTCTTCGTAATAAGTTAGGGACCACATTATTGAATGCTTATAAAAAAAGAACAAAATGACAAAAACGATTCTGGGTTTTTTCAGAGCTTTATTCAATATATGAACAATCGCCTTCAAGTTTCAACAGTCGTAAAATATTGAATAGATTATTAGGGAGAACCGTAGAAGAGGGTACCCCCTAAAATAAAAATCACAAAATGAAGAGTGTTATTTTAATGTTCAATATCGAGTGTGTCCTCCTTTACTATCCAAGCACTCCCTGCACCAACTGTGCATGGATCTTACAAGGTTTGATAGGAAGACTTGTGGAATAGCATTCCACTCCTGTTGCAGGTTCTGGAGGAACTGATTGAGGTCCCCATCTGGGGGGTAGTTGTTGTTGATGCGGCGCCCTAACTCGTCCCGCAAATGTTCTATGGGATTAAAATCAGGGCTGTTGGCAGGCCAAGGTAGTCTGTTGATTCCATTTTGATGAATAAGGGTATTGACAATGTTTGCGTTGTCATCCTGGAAAATGGAATAGGCACCTATCTGCTAAAGCTGCGGTACAACCAGAGGCCGCAAAATTTCATCTCGATATCGAATTGCGTTGAGATTTCCTCTCACGTGATAAAGAGGGGTCCTGTATGAAGACTTCCACCCCATACCATCACTGAGCCTCCACCATAAGGAGCAGTTTCGGCGATGCAGTTGTCCTGGAATCTCTCCCCGGAGTTTCTCCACACACGGACTCTGCCATCAGAGGGTTCCAATTTGAAGCAGGATTCGTCACTAAAAAAGCACATGACCCCAATCAGGACGTGTCCACCTCTCGTGATGTGTTCACCACCCTTGGCGTCCTGCTCGGTGGGCTCTGGTGAGCCGGTGTCTGCGTACAGGACATCTAGAACTCAGTCCAAACTCGCTCAGGCGGTTCCCAACTGTGGCTGTGCTGATGTTCGTCTGTGTAGCCTGTCTAAGGTTCTGCCGGATGGTTGTTGCTGAGGTTGTTCGGTGCGTGACAGCTTGCCTCTCGATGAAACGGTCCTCTCTTAAAGTGGTGGACCGTGGTCTTCCGGACCTCTGGAGTTCAGCGGTACTTCCGGTTTCTGATGTAGATTTTGTGGTCGATGTATCACGGAATGAGATACACCAAGCTGTCGACAAACTTCGTGCTTTGAAAATACATTTTCCGGCAATCCAACGGCTTTTCCTCTGTCAAGGGGAGTTAACTTTTGTCGCGGCATACTGATTTGAAAGTGAATTTTCAAATCATTACAACCGTTTGTATACCCGATATGTGGGCGTAATGTTCACTCAACACAGTGAGTTACCATGTGAATGTGTTTTTATCACACTCACGTTCCGGTGTGAGTTTATTTTTAACTTTGAAAAACATACAACTTTTCGTGATTTTGCACGTTGTCATCACATGATTTGTCCGGGAACTCAATCACAAACTGTTTACAAAGCCATGTGCATTACTCACTGTTATATCGTCTGTTTTAGTAAAGCAATTATTTTTTTGAAAGTTGAAAGGCAATTGAATAAATTTCAAATGGAAAATGTATGCAGTTTTTACAGTGATCCCAAACTTTTTACGAAGAGTATATATGATAGGTACACTAGGTTATATATCTCTAAAATTAGCATGAAAGATTATTATAATGATAAAGTATGTTACTGAACTAATTGAAGTACACAACCCCCCCTCGTCTTTTTGAAAATATAAAACCTGTAGTTATTTATCAATATGCTTATCTACAACAATTCATTCATGAGGCTTTGAGACAGCTCATTAATCAATAAAGCTGTATAATGAGATTAAAGAAAATTGCCTGATATAGAAATGGCTTTGAGGAGGATAATGTTATACTTTGTTATCGGCTCATTATTATATTTACCTTTTTTTAAATTCTCTGATAATCATTATGATGATAATAGAAATAAATGTATTTAGCTGAGCGCCTATAGTACAGGCTTTAAGCATTTTACAAAAGATTATCATGACCCTACAGGCCCAGGAGAGACACATATTTGATCAATCGCAGCTTCCTGGGGAGTTTACAATGGAGTCACATGTTTTTCACTTTGCCTTAGAAATTTGACTTTTGTTTTTAGATATCTAGGTTAAGTCCTGAAATATTTGCAATATTCTTTATCATGGAGAATATAATGAGGCCCTGTTAAGAAAGGAAACAGGTCCTCTCACTCCAGAGTCTATGGTTAACCCAGCACATAGTGAACCAAGGTTTTTGCACTTTTACCAAACATCTTGGAATTGATGTGACATTTGTTGTATATGTCCTTATATTATTAACACTTAACAGAGTTCAAAATCTCATTATGCATAATACATACAGGTAAATAACAAAGTTGTTATCTTGTTATTAGATCTTTCTGTTGTCTCACATGGATTGACTGGGGATGAAATTGATGACGGCTGTGATTTAACAACATCAAATAGATTACGTATTTTACTGTCATCCGAAATTGTTCACAATCCCATTTAAGTGTAATAAAGAGAAACAACTGAGGAGACAAGGGAAGGGCAAGTGTCTGATGTGATAGACAGCACAGGTCTCATGAGAATTGAATGCCAATTCTTGTTACTAACAACTTTTCAACTGAAAAACTGGAACACGATTGTCAGATCTGACTCATTTTTCCCCTGAAAAATAATGTTATTATCCAGGTGACCTGCTAGTGGGTCATTTAATTAAGTAGATGTATTTTTGGAAAAGGCTCATTCGGCGTTTGATATGTTAAAAACAAAGTGTTAATACGCAGAGCATACTGTATTATAAAATTATTTTATTTTGTTACAGGTACTTTTGTACTGCAATTGTTCATAGGGAAAAGTCCATTGTGAATGTGTACTAATCATCTTTTCTTGATTTTTTTTTTAATATCAACAGACTCGTTACCCATAGGAGAGCAGCCAAGCACAGTTGTAGATCAGGTATGTAGGCTCAGTGAACATAAATATTTGACTGTCTGTGTTTGTTTCATGTCATTCAATATAATTCTGTCTGTATTTTTTGTCTTGACCCAATTCTGTAGGCATGTCTGTCCACTCAAAGGTACAGACATATGCTCCTGATTTAAAAAAAATTCATAACACAAATTCATACATGTGAAAGTTTCTTTCCTGGATATAACTCACACCTACACATATTGTGTACATTCATAACTTACCTTACTGTATACAACATGCATAGCACACACCTTTGTAAACACAATGAAACACATGAACACAAAATATGAATGTGTCTTTTTGTGACATGATTCACATAACTGTCAAAAATCATCTTATTCAAATACGTCATACACGTCAGACACTGAAGTTAACAGATAACACGCTGACAAACTCTGGGAATACACACATTTGTTTAAACACAAACACT
This sequence comes from Clione limacina, assembly GCA_032362205.1. NCBI lineage: Eukaryota > Metazoa > Mollusca > Gastropoda > Pteropoda > Clionidae > Clione > Clione limacina. The sequence goes on along the minus strand of JAUUEB010205853.1, from coordinate 582 downwards.
CACACAAACACTCACTCAGACACTTTTCATTCCTACATTTTCTCACACATACTCATAATAAATGGTATGAAAAGAATGCATTTTGATGTGGAATAATTCATATATCATTCTGGTGCATGTCTTGTGTAACCTTGACTGAGGAACTAATCTCTGCCATTGTGGTCCATTGCATTGTGGTTATATGTACACAGACTCATTAAATGTGGCAGAGTAGAGGATAATGTTCAATGAGAATTATATGTAGAAAAAAATGAATACTATTATCACTGTACAGATAACTAAATATTCAGTTACTGTTGATGGAAGATCATTTTTTAGACAGGGTGACTGCCGCCGATTTATCCCACCCAGGAATTGCCGAATTTTAGAAATCCCCCGGGAGATCGCCGAATTTTAGAAATCCCCCGGTAGATCGCCGAATTTTCGGAAATCCCCCGGGAGATTGCCAAATTTTCGGAAATCACTGGGGAATTAGTTTTCATTAGTTTTGAAGTTTTTAATCTTTCGTTTTCCATAGATTAATGATACTATTGCTTAGAGGGCCATCTTCCCTTTCATTTGAGACCAACTTTATCAAAATCG
>JAUUEB010205742.1:0-13765 GCA_032362205.1 Clione limacina | reverse complement strand
ACTGCTATTAGCGATGTAAGGGCAATAATTGATTTGAGATTGTGTAAATCTGGGCAACGCCGGGTAAACCCACTAGTTTGTTATATAAAGAAGTCTTTTCTTTCTTATCATCTGTTTCCTAAAATGTATATTCAATAAAAGAATGCTGCTATTTTACTGAAAAAGTAACTCTCTAAAACAAATCATCGATGGATTTCACTTATATGAAAATGATGAATCATTGAAATCAATGTCAAAATATTGCACACTATATTACTTATTTACAAAATTAACTTCGAAATAGAACAAATATCAAATTAGTTGAATCCTTTAAACAAAACCTATTAAAGCAAATCAAACTTTCTGTACAGTTTGTTTTCTCACTAATGTGCATCTGGCTATTTTTGCAGTATTGTCTGTTGTGATTTCTGAACATTCAAGTTGTGATTATCACATTTCCACAATCAAAAGAGAGGTATTTGTTTTAATTTTGCAACTTTGGTCCAATTTTGAAAAAAGAAATAGCAATACTGCAAAAATAAACTGAGATATATCAAATGTATACTGAACTTAAAGATAATGAGAGCAAATATGTACAAAATAATATTTTAACCAGTTAGTTTGCAACTTTTTAAGTCATAATATAACATTAACCCCCATAAAGTGAGAGTTCATGGAAAGTCTAGGATGTGCTAAAAAGAACAAGAAAAATATTGATGAACAGATGAGGCTGGATTGAAAATGACTTATTAAAGGAAAATTTAACACAATTATTGCATAAAACAAAGATTTTAAAAGACACAAACAAAAGCTTAAAACAATCTTTCAAATATTTTGCCAGTTGTGTCATTCACATTTTGCAATAGATTATTCATTTAACATTTCACTTATTGGGAAGTTAAGAGAAAACCTCAGGGTTAAATCAAACTTAGTCAATTTGTCAACTTCCAATGATAAAAAAAGGAAGTGCTTACTCTACCTTTGACTGTTAAACAAATTCTATAATTTCAATTAATTGAGTCCTTGACACTTGATATAAGCAAAAATATTTGTAAAAAGCACGACCAAAATACAGATCTAGTCTTTTTCCTTTGAGACAGCATGTTAATCCTGGCATCTTAGAGTTGGCAAGTTAAAACATAACATCAAATAAGAAATATATATATATATATCATATATAACATGAAACATGAGTATATAGCATGAACACACATATTATGTTGTTAGATTCTTTGGAAGCACGTCCAAGCAACATCAACAATATTCCAGCAGCAGATAAAATATTAAATATGTAATACACTTTGGAAGAGATAGATTGCCAGTAGAAGTTTTGTTTCTTCTCTTTGACACTGTTCACCAAAATGAACAGCATCTAATTGGGTTTACACTTGTCACTTATGCACGAGTGACAGCAGCATGGTGCTTTACAAAGGCAGTAGCAGAGAGCTCCTTGCAGAATTCTTCAAGTACAATGACTGCCTCCATTCTTGCTTGATCCTCAAACCTAAAATTGAAAAAAAGATTCTTAAGAAAAGATCTTATCCCAAAGATAACATGTTACAACATTTTCATTTGAAATATTGAAAGCTCAAATAGTTAGCTTTTTTGCAAATTTAATTATTAAAGAATCCCTTGCCTAAAACACTACTCAATGCTATGAAATTTTATTCTTGTTAATGAAAAAAAAAATCATAGATAAGCTTCTTTATACACACTCACTTAACCTTATGATGTTTTAAACAAATATTTAATATAATTTATATAATAAAAGAGAACTTGCATAATGTCTATAATACATTTAAAGAACATTTATAACCATCAAAGATAAACATAATTTGTTATACTCTGAAGAAAATGTATAAAAAAAATGTTGCAATATACCCTTTAATAAGATTACTGTAATTTCTATATCATTTTAACACTGTTAATTCCTGCAACATAATTAAGGCAGCAATTCAAATCAACCTTTTCTTTATCATCTATTTCTTCTCCTGACATCCTTTAAATGTCATTAAAACTATTTTTTCTTTGTTCTACCAGTCGTTTCTGATGTTATATACTTGTGCAAGAATGGTACTACTTCTAAAAATTATGGCATAGCAAATCCATCAAGACATTCTACAATAACAGTCCATATGCAACAGCATGCAAAAGTTGAAATCAATGATAAGCATGCTTAATATATGATAAGTAAACAAACAAGCTATTTCAACAAAATCACAGTTATTATTTCAAGCATCCAAAGGTGGTAATATGAGTCAATCTTTGAAAATTCCTTAGAGAAATGGCAAATGGGTAAGGTTAATCAAAAATGTTTTAAGGGTGTTGTGATCAAACTTGAAAATTTGCATAGCATGCAAGTGGTACAATTTAAGTCTAAGATTGATGTATCCTCTATAACCCACAGTCAACTAACAAAGAAAGTATTCATTCAAAAAATATATATTTCCTACATAGCAAAATTCATTGAATGACTTCGCTAAAAGAAAATAATGAAAAAATTAAGCTTGATGTGTTTCAAGACTTAAAAATCTAATCTAAGAAGCTAAATCAGAATTGAAACAACAAACTATCTTAATTTTTATCTTTCTCTTGGATAGAAGTTTTTAATCATTTAACATGTGTATTATATAGATATGGAACAGATGAATATAACGCACAGCTTTATAAAGGAAAGAAGAGATGAAAGAATGAAAGACACAGAGAGAAGTAAAAACATACATATAAAAGGAACCAGTTTTGCCCAAAGGCTATTTCCTACTATATGAAACCTGTTTCTTTTCCCATCTCAATGCTTTGTCCATGATTACCTGATTTGCCTTGAACAAATAGATCTCTGTCTTTTGAGAAGGGTCGTAACTTGAGCACATCTAATGAACAATAGAATTTTTGGCAAAAGAAAACAAATGATAAAAAGGCAAAACATTTTATCTGGAAAAATAGCCAAGCAAATATCAAATTTTTAAAAGAAATTCTTCAGAACACATTGGTAAGTATACAACAAGCAAATTGATAAAAGAAGCTGTATTCTACAATCTTACTTTCACACTGAAACATTTAAGAAAGTTGTAGGCAACAATATACATGCATGTGTATCAGCATGAAGTTTGTGCTTTATTGCATTTTTGATAGTTGTTGAATGCACCATGTTATATAAGGGTGAGCTGGTACATGCTTCAGTTCAACGGGGTATAATTTCTTTAATACATCTTTAAATGCATATGTGAAATAAGTTAAGTAGTTGTTTAGTTTATTGAACTAAAACCTTTTTGTAAGCTTTTTATGGGTGACACACCATCTTGAAAACAAATGCAGTAATATACAATTTTTTTTGCAATCAGTCCATGGTTATTGTTTTATAAAGTACACAGAAAAGCAATCTCAGGATACTACCCTGATGCCTTATTAGACTAGGAGGATGGACTTTAAATCAGGTGAAGTCAATCTCTAGACTACAAAATTAGACATTACATAAGATTTCTTGCTATAATAGTGCAATCATTAAGATTGTGCAACCCTGTATTGTTATACACTTACTGAGTCATAAACATTACTTCATCCTGTATTCATACTTTTATTTATATCATTTATTCTAATCCTTACATGTTCTAACATTACATCATGTAAATTACATGATTTAACAATCCCATGCTTTAATGACCTTGATGTCTTAACAACAATATAAGTTTTACAAATAAAAGGCCTTAGCAATGCCCCTGAATGGTAGCTCAACCTCTGCTATTAGAGCGCAGCTCTTCTCGATCACAGCCATTAACCAAGGCGGGACATAATTCTACTTCCTGATTATTTTATAATTTTAAGATGGTGTATCACATCCAGCAAGCAAAATACTACAATATGAAGCAAATTTTGCGACTTCTTCTACTCAATAGGAAAAACTCATGATCTGGTCGTAGTTTTTCCTATATGTAAATGCATTCTAACCGAGGAAGCAAAAAATTCTTGTCCTTTGATCTGATAGAAATTATTTCAATATATTCTTTATGTACTTTTTTCACTGTATTCATAAGTAAAGAATAGATGGGTAAAATAGGAAACATTGAAGGGATGATGCACTAAAGGAACCAAAATGCAGTTGGGAGGGACAAATTGTAAGGGTGTTACAAACCTTATGGAGGAAATAGCTTTAAGATTATTTTAAACATTAAGAATATGAAATAACAAAATAAATTGACATATATTTTTCTTTTTGAGAAGGGTTATAATAAAACAGTTAACTTTTGACAGCAACTTTGCAAGCAATTAAATTTCTCACACAAAAACTTACTATAAAAATCTGAATACTACAATCTTAAGGATATCAACCCTGTAACTTATTCATGCAGCCAAAAAATGACAAAATCTACTTAGTATTAACAAGATGCTCTTTCATATTCATGCCTTCATGACTCATTTCATGCTATCAAAAACTTACCCTCTGCCATCACTTTTGAAATTTAAAAAAATAGGAAATTGCAAAAGTATGAATATCAAATTTAGTCAGCATTTTTACATGCATAAAAGCAACAAAATAAACCTGAAAAATTAACAGCTATGGATTCAGAAGCACTGTCCACAATACTCACCATTGAAGTTTAGTTTCATAATAATAATAAAAACTTGCATGTAACCCAGACATACAACAAAACAAAAAGAAATGGGTAGGTTAAAGGGCAGATGAAGAAATATAGTCCCAAATGAAAAGGGGTAAATGGTATGAATTTTTTTTATAACTTACCAATGGAAATCTTTCTTTTGAGGATTGGCCCTAAGTCTATAAAATGTAGGATTTTGTATTACTTTCTCATCTTTTCCAGAACAAAGAAGAGCAAAATGATAACTTGAATGTAATATAGCAAAACCGAATAACAAAGATTTATGATTTCCTTACAGTAAATGAAAACTTATCCATTTAATATTTGTCTATCACAGGATAAGGCATAATGGTCTTTTTGTCAAAGTTTTGAAACAACACTCAGTAACTTAATGCATTGTTGTAAAAAACCTCAAAGTCATGCATAGTTTTCAGAATTGTTATTCCCCTTGTAATAAAATAAATGCTGTATAATAACAGCTGAGCAGGGTGAATAAATTGCTGCATATCATAAACCTCTTGTCCAACAGCACTTTGTATTCTTACCCTGACATTAACATCTTATTATAATGGAACTAGGAAAGTTTAAAACGGGGGGTCAATACAAATTTTTTCTAGGAAGTTTTAGATCGACAAGTGACACTTTTCTTATAGTTTCATGTTACTGAAGATTAAAAAATGATGCCGTCGTTGTTGCACGATCCTGTCCTGCGTTTAGCCGTTGTTGTTTGTAAACATTAAAGAGAAAGAGTTACGATAAAACTGGGTCAATTAAACACTCCAGGTGTGTACAAACATATTGAACAATACATGTTGTCTGTTATTAGTATCCCGGGTAGCTCAGTTGGTAGAGCATGAGACTCTTAATATCGGGGTCATGGGTTCAAGACCTACGTTGGGAGATTTTTTCTTATTGTTCTTCATCATTATTCTTTTGTCTGTCTTAAATCTGTCTTACACGTTCGAAGAACGGGGCATCTACTAGTAACTTTAACTACAAATCTCAACTTTAACATATAAACTGTACATAAAACGTTCCTATTGTAGTAAACCTTTTGAAATATATTGACAAAAAGATTACAATCTTTTATCATTGAAATCCCCAAGAAAATTGTACCTTACTATGTGTACTCTACTTTCTTGATTTAAATGAATACCCTTTACAACCCTGTAAAAAGCATATTACTAAAACACTTTGTTAAAAATAATTAACTGAGAGACAAGGAGTGGAGATTGGAAAAATTGACACAATACATGCCTTCTAGTATACCATTCAAACTTTGTTTATTTTGTCCAATAATATTTATTACAAATCATAGATTATTAAAAAAAAAGACATTATATTTACCTATGTATATTAGGAACTATTCCCAGCAACTGCTTTCTTGCCATCACCAACTTTTGAGAAAATGATGCATCAGACTGCTGGTGGTGCCTCACTTCACTTGTCACCTGAAACATTTCACAACATTTTAAAAGGGAGCAAAATAAGTTCTCAGTAGCATGTTGAATGTTAATCTACTGAAAAATTCCATTAGAATGTTAGACCCTTTGAAACCTTGTTGTGTCCAGAGACATCTTAGATTTTTGTTTTAAACTTTCTGTTTTAGTGTCTTAACTGGCTTGACATTAAGTATTAAACCATTTAATTGTTTGCCATTTTGACCCCTAAAATTAAGTTAACTTAGTATCCATGATTTACATATTTCATATGTTTTAGTATGGTCAAGGCGAGTAGAATTAAAATAAAGAATATGCAATAAAAATACAGTTAGTAAATGTATAAAAAAGACATCTATAAAGTATCTCTAAACCTATGAATTTTTACAACCTTGAGGAGCACAGAGTGCAATGTCCGTACACCTTCTACAGCTGGTAGATATGGGTCTAACAGAAACTCATGCAGGTTTGGATGTGGGATCATAGCCACTTTTGAGATGAGTGAGGTAAGCAGCAGGTTCACAGAGTAGCTCTGAAACATCAGACATGAACACAAGATTATCAAAGAGAACAATGGCATCAAGTAGGAGCTTTTGGGTATTTGTATTTTTACTTATTTTCAATGATAACTCAGCCTTCAAAAATTAAATCCATTTTTTTAAAACATTGATGATAAGGTCACTTTTACAGAGAGAGCGTAATCAACTTTTTTTTATATTGATGATAAGGTCACTTTTACAGAGAGAGCGTAATCAACTTTTTTTTTACATTGATGATAAAGTCACTTTAAAAGAGAGAGCGTAATCAATTTTTTATTACATTGATGATACGGTCACTTTATCAGAGAGAGTGTCATCAAGTTCTTTTTAACATTGATGATAAGGTCACTTTAACAGAGCGAGTGAACATGTCAGTGGAGTGATAAATACACTGGTACCCAATGACACCTGGGTTTGGTGAGGAACCTCAACCACAGAGCAATGGCCCATGTGTGACTAACATAGTTTTGAAAGAATGGCTTTCCAAAGGGATAACATTATTTGGATGTGGCAAGGAGTACATCATTCACACAGTACATTGCACCTCCTTGGAATCAAACACATGTTAGTCAGGCGTGATGAGCGTATGTTTTTTTATACTGAAAAGCAAAAACTGCTAACAAATTGTATACTTTACAAAATAAAAACACAAAATCACTTATTTTATATAGATTGTCTATATTCAGGAATAAAAGTACAATTTTGGCAGTTTAAATAATATTTTCCCTTACATATAATTGAAATACATTTCACTTTCTACATCTGTTATATTGCTAGACACTGAAAATGTGGGAGTTGAGACCAAAATTAACTTTTCATTGTTAATAGAAATTGCCAATTTTGATTTTTAGTGATTTTTCTTATGTTCTTTATCAGGTCTGGGCTTTAAAGGGTTAAGGAAAAGAAACAAGTTAAAGAAAAAAATAAGATATTATCCAAACCTGATCAAGAAGATGCAGTAACTTGTCTAGGAGCATGTGAATGAATGATCCTTCAAAGAAATGCGTAGATTCATACTCGGACAATTTGACAGCTTTCCTGGGCCAGTTCCAAGGTTTGCAAACAGTTTCTTGAATTGCAAACTATAATAAAAAATAAGTCAAGATAACAATAGGAATAGATGGTATTCCCTGTGAAACTGCATTTGAATATGTCTATTCATTCATTCTTTATCCAATGTTACAAAAGATGTTGGTACTTTCATGATGAAAGTAATATCTATATATATATGTACTAACAATGGTGATGGCTTAAACTTCACTTACGAAGATAAAGTAAAAGACAACTCATTTACAGCAGGCACGCTGGTGGCTGAAGAGGCCAATATGTGAGAGGCAGATCTTGCCACATCTGCTGCAGAAGAAGGTAACAGTCAAGTCCATGGCTATGCAGTTTGACTCAAATAGTTGAGTAGCTTCCTTGACCCCGTGACATGATGAGCACGGTCTTTGGCTAGGGTTTCCCATTTCTCAGTATCAATGCCACCTGATGTTAGAGATTTCTTGAGGGTGTCCTTGTATCTCTTATACTGTCCTCCAGTATCATGATGGCCCGAGGCTAGTTCTCCGAAGAGGGCTATCTTTGGGAGTCGGTTGTCTTCCATCCTGACGAGGTAGTCAGCCCAGCACAGTTGGATCTTCAGCAACGTAGCCTTGATACTGATGGATTCAGCACGCTGGAAGACCTCAATGTTGGTGATGTAGTTGTCCCACTTGATATTGAAGATGATGCAGAGGCAGCGCTGTTGGAAACATTCCAACAGGCAGATGTGTCGACAATAGAGGACCCAAGACTCTGCACCAAAGAGCAAAGTTGATAGAACAGCTGCTCTGTAGACCCTTACTTTAGTTTTTCTCTTGATGCTGTCACAATTCCAGATACGCTGGTACAATCTGCCAAAGGCCATGTTTGCCTTGGCAAACCGGCTGTCAATGTCTTTGTCAATCAATGCATCTGACGATATCACACTGCCTAGGTAGGTAAAATTCAGGACAGGGTTCAGCTCCTTACCATTTATGTCAATATTAGGAGCAACATAGCTGTCTCGTGGAGAAAGTTGGTAGAGGACCTCTGTCTTCGAAAGGCTTATCACTATACAAAATATTTCAGACGTCTCAGCAAAACAGGATGTGATACTTAGGAGAGCTTTCTCTGTGTGAGCAATGAGGGCAGCGTCCTATGCAAACAGGAGTTCACGGATGAACTGATCTGAAGTCATGGTCAGGGATTTTAGGCATCTAAGGTTAAAGATCCTGCCATCTGTTTGGAAGCGGATGTAGACACCGTCTTCTACATCGGGGTTGATGTTTGCCTGTTGCAGCATCATGCTGAAGAGAATGGCAAACAGCGTTGGAGCAAGGATGCATCCTTGCTTTACACCATTCGCAATAGAGAAGGGTGTAGAGAGGTCCTGTGCATGGCTCACTTGACCTTGCTGATTCTCATGAAGCTGTACAATCATGGCAAGAAACTTCTTTGGACAGCCTGACCTTTCTACTAACAATATCATATAAGTCATTGACATGAAAAACACAACTTGAATGGACCCTAATAAATGTTGACTATTGTCTCACCAATCTATGGGCATCCTTGAGGTACATGTCATAGCCACTGTCTGCTGTCTGGTACGATGACTTTGCTTCTTCTGGAACAAGACTAAGGAAACAGTTGACAACTTTGTGCACGTCAGAACGTCCAGATGTAGAAGCCTGTAGGTCTGGTCATTATCGAAAATAAGAGCAAAAGAAGAAAGGTGTTTAATCAATAATAATGCAATTTTAATAATTAAGATCTGATTATTGAGATCTTGAAATATACAGAGTGTTTTATATTATTGGTAAATAAAGAATTTGAATATCTCAAAACCTGCCATAGTAAGTTTGTATAGATGATTGGTTCAACAATGGTAGAGAAGTGGTTACGTTTTATGAACGCAAACGTAGAAGAAGCCATTTTGATCTTCTGAACCCATTGGAAACTGTGACAGTTTCTGTACAAACTAATACTTGCATCTTTGAACCCTTACAAATTTGTAAGGTGATTTTAACAAAAACTTCATTGGACCATATAAGCACTCCAATAAAGTTTTAGAAAATGTTAGTCACACATGGGTCAGTAAGACTAATCAAATGCTTTTTAAGCCATTAACAGTTTTTTTTTACCTTTTATTTAAACATTGGTCTTTGCAACAAATTGGAATAGTTAGAGCAATATAATAGAGAAATTATCATTCCCGTTCAGTAAAAATTGGCCTGTAAACAGTATGGCTACAAAACAAAAGACCAAAGTGTATTAAAAATTACAAATAACCGTTAAAACAAGAGTTGTTAATACAAATCAGTCAGTTGATCAAAGTTGACTTCGTCCAAAGCTGATGTATGAAAAAAGTTGTTGTCAGGTTCCATATATTCATTAAGTTAACACAACCTTTTCATATACTTTACTTAATGCAACATATGATTTAATGTTAGAAAAACTATTCTTATACATGAATTGACTGTATCTTAGTGATATGATAAAACAATTTTACGCTTTTAATCATTTTTTTTTAAATCCAGGCCTTTCCACCCTCACTTTTTTTATAAAGTTAAAATCGAATTGAATTAGTGAGCCTTGTGTGATAAGTGGACATAAGTTATGATGGAGGAAAATTTGTGAAACAAAACACTTAAGTGTATATAAAAAAAAGTGTTTAAGAAGTTAATGAAAGCCTTACATTGACTAGAACTGGAAGAGATAGTAGAGGAAGATTTGAATGCACTCTCTGCTGGTGTAGTAGAAAGACTGGAAGCTAACGCGGAGGTTTCTGATATGTTTGTCGCACTAGAAAAGTTGACGACATCAGCAGTATTTTTGGACTGTTCTTGAGACTCTGAAGACAATATGGTAGATGTTCCATCATCTTGGTTTGCGTTGATATTATCATGAGATTTAGACGGTGTGTCTGTTACTTCAGCAGTCACTGAACCATTCTTCTTTTTCTTCTTCTTCTTCTTTTCTTTTGTCAGTACTGAACCATTCTTGTCTTGTATTGTTGCCTCTGAACTGGAGACATTCTGTCTATCTGATTCAGATTGTTTTGGATTCTCATTCATGTTGGGCTCAATGTCCTCTTTTAATGATTCTTGTTGTTCACTTAAACCGGCTTTTACATCCTGTTTATGAGGAGTGTTAAACTCTCTCTCAGGTGAAGGAGTTTTGTCTTTTAGGTAACCACGGCCCAAGAGGTTGCGCAGTAACAAACTGTGATAGACATGTTCTTCCTCTTTTTGAAGCAATGTGTCAAACAACTTCAAGGTAGCCAGGCATACCTGAAATATAAATTTAAAAAACTAGTCATGTTATTATTAAAATGAATTAAAATGGTAATACTAATCTTTTACCTTATTTATTTGGAATCAAAGGAAAGCAGATTATAGAAGATTGGAGGCAGCTGAAATGTGGTTCCACAGAAGACTGTTAAGAGTGAGATGGACAAATAGACTACAAATGAAGATGTTATGAGTGAGCTTGGGGTAACCCCAGAAGTATTGGCTATGATACGTCAGAGAAAGTTGAGGTATGCCGGTCATGCACTGCATTCGAAACGCTATAACTGATCTCATGTCAAGTGTTTTTCAAGGCAAGATGGAAGTGAGGAGAAATAGAGGCAGACCGCCCACATCGCTCCTTGACAATATACCCACCACCAGTGGTCTAAAGATTCAAGAGGTAGTCAGAGCTAGCCAAGACAGATAGAAATGGAGGACTTATGTGGCAACATCAAGTACAGCGGCCAACATTGATAACGATGATATATGCCGACAGGTGAGACCTTATTTAAACACAACTTTCTATACACATTTGTGTCCGAGGAAAGCTTAGACTTTTGAATCACCTTATTTAAAATGTGTATGCAATTTATGCAGTCCCCAAACTTCTCCTGCATAGAAGCCCCCAGACAATATTGTACAGCGTCCTTCAGTTATTAAAACAATTGTTCAAGATGAGCAATTCTGAACACTGATAAAAAATGGATTTTCACTTTTCTGAACTGCACAAATTTATGTTCATTAATTAATTTTTTATCTAATAATCTTTTATTTTCAAGTCTATGTTATTACCATTTAAATAAACCAATATCTCAAAACTCAAAATGCCAATTCTAAGTTCTAGTGTTGATTTAGGCAATCAAAACTTTGAATATTTTCTGCTGTGTTTTGAATGCTTCTTTTTGCTCACTTTGAATAATGATAACCAGACCATTTGTTGGAGGACACTGTAAAAATCTTAAAATGATATGCCCTGCTTATAGTTAGGTATCCATTTTACACCTGGATCAAGTACTAATTTCACATCATGTCCTGGTAGGATTTGAACCTAGGATCTCTTGTTACTAGACCATATAAATACAAAAAACATTTTCTTTGTCTAAAATCCATCATAAATAGTATAGAAAATAATAATGCAAATGTTAGGAATCATTCTATAACATCATGGGCCACATTTTGAGTGAGAGGTTAAAATCCTCACAAGAAAGAAAGAAAATAAGAAAGGAAAAAAGAAAGACTATATCAAAATAGACAATAATCTGTGGACCATACCTCTTCTGACAAGTGATTACATCTTTCCAATAACCGCTTTGTTAATGCATGACATGAACCAGTTTTCTGCTCTGTCCCACGGTCAGTGCCCAACAGGAAAAAACAAAATTCTAAAGAAAAAAACAATAGTAAAAGTTAACAATGAAATGATATAAATAACACTAAGGAGACGATTTATTTTAGAATTTACACAAAACAGTCTTAAGATAGTATCAGAACAACTTAGAAATTACAAAAAAACAACTTATTTTCATATTTTACTTGATAGAACTACCCTTGTCTTCATCCAATCGTCTTGCTTTTGTTGTTTCAAAAACAAGAAACTTCACTCACATTATTCGTTTCTTCCAATCTTTGATCTACAAAACATTCATGTTTTAAAATATTTTTAATGTTTGTTTACCTCTCAAAAGAGCTTGTGAACAGATGGTGCGTAGAAATTTGGTCACATATGTTGTAGCAACAATTGTCCCAGACTCAGAGCTGAACAACAAAAAGAAACCAATCAACTTAGAACATAATGATTTTTTTTTGGAACATATAATTTTTTATTTTCTAGTCTTTTTTCTAGATTAGAAAAGTCTTGATGGCCTTTAATCATGGTCTAGTGGTCTATCAGACTTAAAAAGTGAGAGTTCTCAAGTTTGAATCCCAGCAGAGCCCAACATTCTCCAAATGTATTTAACAAAAAATATCCATACCATACCCAAATGTTAATGGGTACCTGAATAGTGGTAACATAAGAATTTGAAATATTGTCATGATGTGGTACCCTTATACACTTCCCATGACTCTGAGAAGGTTTAGGTGTGACTCCATTAAGTCTCTTGGGAAAATGATAGACTAAACATCTCATTTGCTTGTGTGCTATATAATTTTGTGATACTCTTCAAATTATTTTATAATAATAGTTTTCCTACTATATTGAAGATGGGCACAATTTTTTTTTAAGTTCAGGAGATGAATTTCCATCAAATTAAATGATCTTGTTTGAACACAAGAAGATATTTGTCCTATCCTGAGTATAGTGTGTACAGTAAGTAAAGTTATTTGTTAAGCCAAATTTAAAACAAACTTATAATGTATTACTTTTGTTCAAAATAAGAAAAATGTATTTTTTCCCCCAAGATTTTCTCTTTTGCTTTTTTTTAAAAAGATATGTAACATAGCATTTTGGTGGATGTATACTGGACATTATAATAAATGAAATAATGATCCATTGATATTTAGAAATTTAACAAAACATTTACCTCTTAGATTCAAACTACAATCTGCTCAAATATACATATAGACCTCAAAAAAGATTGATAAATCTTGTGTATTCTAAAGATGCACCATGCTAACCCATGGCTTTCCATTGAAACAGGGAATATAGAGCGGTGATGATATGATGAAATAGAAAACAAATCTAAACATATACATATATGGATTGTTAGCTTTTTACTGAGCCCAACTTACAGCTGTGTGAGGTTGGGCAACAATTTGACAGTAAAAAACTGTGTGTTGACTGCTAAAGCCAAAGCCTGTCCAACTTCTGGATTAGCCACTGAGATAAGCTGGTCAGTGTAGTCCAACCATGACAGGAATGATATCACATGTCGCTTGCCTTCAAAGCTTAGCTTTTCATTACG
>JAUUEB010205520.1:0-13768 GCA_032362205.1 Clione limacina | reverse complement strand
CCTAAGGATCAATAAAAATCAAGTCCCGTTGAGTCATGGGGGGGTGCAGAGAAACCTCTCATTCCCCCCCGACTATAAGAAGGGTCCTTGGCGTGATAAAACCTTGTTTTTACAAAAATCGTAATTCAAGATGGCCGCCGTCCATTTTTGGTTAATTTCCACAACTATGGATCTCCATATGCGCCAGCATAATGCTAATGATTGAGTCAACTGGCTAAAGAGAAGAAGAAGAAGATACCACATTGCATACGTTTATTGATATGAGGTTTCTATGTCTGGGGTCGAATTTTGATTTGAAGGTTATTTCATAGATCAATTTGTATACATCTATAAAAAATAATTCATCAATGTCATATTAATGTCATCTTGGATTTACAAGGTCATTTACACTCAAATGTTTTAATATGTGATTTGAGATAGAAGAAACTTTTTTTTTTAAATTATTTTCCACCAAATGGTTTGACACGACGCTAATAACTGACAACTAAATAATTCAAGATCAAAACACTGATAATAAATTCATTTTCAGGTTTTCTTGCGCAAATTAATGATCTCACGTAAAATCCAAGTAACATTCCAAGTCTAAACCTAACAGTTCGATGATATTTTGTAATCAAAGTCCATAAAAAGTGATAGCAATTATCAAAATACATACAAAACATAATACAAACATGGTAAGAACGTTAACTTTTTCCTTCATGATCTGGATCGTTACTCCAAAGAAAATGTGGACGAGAAAACGAAAGATGCTCTCACTCCGCTGGTGTCGTAAAGAAAGAATTTATTCAGTGCACCAAACCGAAGCTGCAGCGAAACAAAAATTGAAAATATGGATAAGGCATCTTCAAACTAAATGCGATTACTATTTGACACTCTTTTGTGTGATTCTGGATCGCTACAAAATCGGACGAGCAGCGTTGCCACACTTCGATTCGGCCAAAAATTAACTCACAAAAAACGAAAAGCGCTGTTTTGATTGCTCTCACCCCAGGACTAATGATTTATTTGTTAGATTCGTCGGTGGCGGAAAGTATTTAAATAGTCATTTTTCTTGATACGGCCGTTTTCATTTTCTTTGGAAAATGGACGAGCACATAAACGATACTGGTGGTATTTTTAAACCCTATTCTAGACAAAAGTAGTACAGAATTAATAACTTCTTCAGCACTTCAGCACATACAACTTCGTTGAATCATTTTTCCAGTTAATGGCTCCAAAAAATGCCATAACTATCACTTTAACAGGTATTTAGGGCGGATTCAAAAGGTAAAAATTTCAACTGACGATTAAAAATAACACCATTTTTTGCCTTTAAATAGTCATAACTAAATAACTATAATATTTTGTTGCATTTCAATGCCCACAAAGCTTCATCAACATCAGTTCTCCATATTGGTGTGATGGCAAAGCTAAATTTTGTTTTTAAAAAATGAATTTGATAAATGTCGTGTAAGATGTAATAAGTACTCGTGGAATAAGCCATATATAGGTAAAACAAAATAAATTCGTAAAATCCAAAATAGTTGCATTTTCATCACTAATATTATTCTAAGTACCCATTTGGTATCTTTGTGGTCATATGTTCAAACTACAGCTCAATCCATCCAGTGACTTTTGAGGGAATCCGGACGCAAGCAACTATGCAATTCAGTGTATATTGTTATAGATTAACTGTTTTTATCAGCTGGTATCTATATCGTCTATTAATAGAGAAAGACAAAATGTGTTCATTGAACGCGCGATAATACGTGCATCCGAATATGGTTCATTTTTGTTCATATTGAAATATATATTCATGGCGCTATTTTACAGATAATTCATAGTAAAAAAAAAAGACATAAAAAGCTTGTTAAATAAACTATTACCCCTATTTTGGAAAAAAGTTAACTAAACCTACTTTTCATTTTATTTCTATTGGATGGCTTTTTAGAATATAGAGAACATAGTTTTATTGAAACTTCTTTCAACAATAAATAATAACAATAGAAAATGAAAAATCGCAATGAATTGCATAAAGTAGGCCTAGATCTTTCGTTCTCGTGAACACAGTTTTGTTCGTACGAACGCAATAAACATCCCCTTGGATTTGTCCATGCAAATCATGCAAAATTAATGACATTTCGTTGCCCAATTAAAGCGCTTTATTCCTGACAGATCAAAATTTAATCACAACAATCTACTCCAAGACACCTCGTTTCTTACAGTAGGAATCATTGCGTGTAAGTTCGGGCGTCCAGGTAACTTCGGCCACCACAACAAAAACTGATTTTCTACCTTGTTTTGATGATTTCTCGGCATCAAGTTGGTGTGTTATTTCCGAAAGTTATTTCTGCACCTAAATTATCACAAAACAATTGTATCCAATGAGAATTACGGGTTTATTCCCCTCTTTCGCGCCGGCCTCTTTCAGTCGTATGAAAAGTTGAAAACTATGAGTAAGTTTTTTGGCGTAACCTGACCTGACATTTGACCTCAGAAAAACCAGGTTAAGAATATTTACGTTATGGCCGTTGACCTATAATCTCTTTAAAGAGTGAGGCTCCACCTGGGTTATTGTTTCGCTGTTTATTAATCAGTAAAAGCGCTATTTTTCTCAAAAAAAGAAAAAAGAAAGACGGTGTATTTTCTGACCTATCTTCGCCGTGTCTTTTGTTTATGAAATTGATTGAAAACAACATACTATGTCATTATGTCTATCATCATTTCTATTTTGTTGATTAAGTCTTCAGCTCTTTAATTCAGTTTTTCATTTGTCTGGTAATAACTTTTGAAATAAATCCAACTTCAAACAGTTTTGAACTCACGAAAGCTGGAATTAAAAGGCGTGTCCTTGTCGCAGTTTGTTTTCAAAAGATTTGACTTACACTTAGAATGATTTTATACCCCTGTTCCTATTTTTAAATACTCTTGTTTGAAGATCTTTCATGTGCTTGAAAGCAAATTAATTTCCGAGTATTACATCTAGGTTAAATGGGTGTCTGCTATCCAGTAACCTATGACGGAAACACACACACAGAACACCTACCAGCTAAATTGACCTAGATCTTGATTGACTCACGAAGTTTCAATGAACCAGTAGTGACCTCTGGGGATGAAAAAACATCAATGTATGTAGTAACAATAAACGTGTTAATAATACTGTTAATATTTTTTTTAGTAATCTCCGATTTACTGAAGGCGGCCGAAGTTACACGGAATGACTTTATGATATGCGACCTACTTTTCAAAGTGTCTTCAAATTTTAACAACACTTCGAAAAATGACCAAACTGGTTTCCACTGATCAAGTTTTGTTTTCTTTGTAAAAAATCAACACAGATACTCAAATGAGTCTTTTTTACACACAATTCTGTTAAGATGTTCATGAATTGCCTTCTTATTTCATTAACATCGCGGAATGAGTGTTATTAATCATAGTCACATCAAATCTTCATAGAATCTTAAAAAATAACAACCCTCTTCAGTTTTGGTGCTTATTTTGTAAAGAAATCATAATTTGATCAGTGGTATATTGATTTGTAATTTTTCATTGGTGTGTTGCTAATTTCATAACTCCTAATGTTTTGGCGCAACGTTAGGAAACACTTGATTGGTGTAAACAAAACAACCCGGTGGGCAGGCGCGTAGCCAGAATTTTGAAATGGGGGGGGGCAATTTTGGATAAAATGAAAACAATGGCCACGAAGCGGCCGAAATTTTTGACATTAGTAATAAATGGTTGAAATTTAGGGCAACTTGTTTTTAAAATGGGGAACAATGGCCGCTAAGTGGGCGGAATTTTGAAAATAAGTAAAAAAAAATGTGCAATTCTAGGGCATTTTGGATCGAAATGGGTGCGTCATTCACCCATGTCCCCCCTGTCTACGCGCCTGTCGGTAGGTAAGCTCTTTCTAGACCGATTTCTCTTTGAAACAGTTTGTGTTCATTTTGTTGGTGTATTCGTTGTTTTTAATTGTTTAATTTTCTATCATTGTCACCTTATTTCCCACTTGGTGCTGCCCTGCGGCGACTTGTAATGACCTATAGAATCACTGTAGAAACAAGTGACCTCACTGGACATAAAACCCTTCGGAGAAATAAATTATTATTATTATGATTTCGAAAAACTTTTGTTTAAAGCTTATTTGCACAATAATAGGAAACTGCAAGCATGGGCGGCACCAGGAACAATTGAGGGGGTTGACCGAGCCATCGCTAGGTCGGGTCGTAGCCATCGTTTGAAAAAGAGGGTGGATCCCTATGTGTCCCCGTACCTATGTGTTACCATACCTATGTCTACACGTGTAAAACTGTGTCTATATGTGTTAAGCTATGTATATATGTGTAAAACTTTGTCTCAATGTGTGAAGGTGTACCAACAGGTTTAAAACTGAACCTACCTGTGTAAAAATGTGTCGGCATGTGTAAAACTGTTCCTACATGTTATGTCTAAATTTGTAAAACTGTGTCAACATGTGTTAAGATGTCCTTACATGTGTAAAACTGTGTGAACATGTTTAGGTGTGCATACACGTGTAAAACTGTGCCTATATCGGTACGGGGACACATCGGTACGCTCCTGAAAAAGGGGCAGGGACACCGCATATGAACAGAAAAAACACATATAAAAAGAAAAACCAAGGATGTTATTATATCTGTAAAACGGTTTTTGTTTTAAAAGAACAGGCCATTAAAAATACTCAGTTTTTGGTATAGAAAAGTAATATATTTAAGTTTTGACCATGACCCTAAAATGGGGAGAGCACCTCTCCCATTCCACGGTCATCTTTAGTGTCCTTCTGTCGTTTCTAAGTGTTTAAATTGGCTTAAAATAAAACTCTACCAAAAATGTTTCTGTCTTTATACAATATGTATCTATTTGGAGTACATTATATTACATTTAACAAAAAGTAACTTGATTTTGAACAAACAGAGTATTACTCAAATATCACAAATAAGATTGTTTTTCTCCAGTTTCCTCGGGCCAAAGTTCCCAACCGTCCAGTTTCCATCGACGTGTGGAGGCACGTCTAAGACGTGACGTCTTCAGCCCCCGAAGAGTCGAAAAATAGCGTTCGCGCTAGCACTCGCCCGATGTAATGGGAAAAGTGGCTACCAACTTGATTAGCATGAAAATGTTTGGAAAATAGTCTGCATCTAGGACTTTTATAGACCAGCTATAGTGGAAGGGCACTTGATCTGGGGGAATTTTCTGAAACTTTTGACGCAAGTTTGCGATCTCGATTCGAATAACATCAGGTTTCGAATGTCATCCTTGTACAGGCAGTTAATCTCAAAGTCATCTCGGATCAGCATGGCCGCTTGATGCGACCCTGGAGTTTGATTGTGATGCCGTGCAGAGGATGAAGGAGGCTGTATAGATCACAAAGTCGAACTTCGTGAGGCATTTCATGAAATATATGGCCTTACTCCTGTCCGTGCTGCTCCACCCCTTTGTGTAGTCATCCAAGAATTCGTCCAGCTGATGGTGGCTGCCGAGAATCACATGAAGAGCCTCGTATATGGAGGGAATGGCTAGGTAAACGTTTTCGTAGGCGCGGTCACATTCACTCCATCAAGTTTTGCAGAGACTCAACAAAATCTTACGCCGACCAGGATGGGTCATTATTTCGCAGATGTGGATAAGAAGAGCTTCTCTTTTAGGCGAGGTGTTGAAGTAGGTGTTGGATGCTTTCATTTTGTCAACAATTGAAATTAAATCAACACTTTACAAGCCCCTCCAATAGCCAAATTCAGGCGATGAGACATGCAGTGAAAGTAAGGACTCTTTGGATTGACAGCTGTAATCCTGGCTCCAAGACCAACATTTTCTGAACTCATATTGCTGGCCCCATCGTAAACCCGATCTCTCCCCATGTTGATGTCAGGGTTATTCCGCTGATACCATTCAGTGATATCACCAAACACAGCTTTGCCGTATGTTCAATGAACGTTAATAAAGTCTAGGAACTCCTCCCGAGTGTTTTTTTTCGTTTTCAACAAATCGGAAGCAGAGGGACATGATTTATTGGTTGAAAGATGGGGCCTCGTCTGTCATGTTGGCATGGAATCCTTATTTCTTTAAACGTCTCTTTAATTGATGAAATGTAATTAATGAATGTGCGGCCTCAATGTGAGCTTTCAGTTCGATGAAATACCCTATAATATCAATCAGCTCGTTCTGGTGCTTATGATGAAGGAACTTTGTTGTCCCCCTCTCATGTGCGGCCTCAAGGCGAGTCTTCAGCTCGGTGTTGTGCTCTCCTAGTAGCTTGATGAGAGCTAAGAAGTTTCCAGAATTTTCTTCTCCATCCATGTCTTCTCGGCGTGCCCTCAAAGCTACTACCTGTCGACCACAAAAGTAAATAGCCTGGGACAATAATGCAACAATCTTTCTTTATGTCGGTGCTCTGTCCTCTGAATGTCGGTGCTCTGTCCTCTGTATGTCGGTGCTCTGTCCTCTGTATGTCGGTGCTCTGTCCTGTATGTCGGTGCTCTGTCCTGTATGTTGGTGCTCTGTCCTGTATGTCGGTGCTCTGTCCTGTATGTTGGTGCTCTGTCCTCTGTATGTCGGTGCTCTGTCCTGTATGTTGGTGCTCTGTCCTGTATGTCGGTGCTCTGTCCTGTATGTCGGTGCTCTGTCCTGTATGTCGGTGCTCTGTCCTGTATGTCGGTGTTCTGTCCTGTATGTCGGTGCTCTGTCCTGTATGTCGATGCTTTGTCCTGTATGTCGATGCTCTGTCCTGCAGTTTTTTTTTTATTCAAGAGAGAGGATACCTTCTTTTTCCGGTCTTTCAACGTTTTCAATAAAGTGTGAGGCTGCTACAACCGCGGACTGGTGATACACGTTTCCCGTGTGAGATTGCTGTTTTTCATTGAATTTCTTCCAGTTTCCAAAGCCAGTGTTGACAAATGAGTCTGGCAACTTCTGCTTTGATGTGTCAGCGAATATAGCACACCTGACACACCTGATTGAATCTCCCTTGGGGCGAGTACACATATGCTTCCTTCAGATTCGAATTGGACGCCTTTTGTGATTGCTTTCCAAAAGTGGTGAGGGGGGATTCAAAATTGGGAGGTGGGTTGAAATGATGTTTTCGGAGATGGTATTTTTGAGCATCTGTCAACTTCAAGGTGTCCAGTCTTCCTCTTTCATCTACCAATTCACCAATGTCATCAATACATCTAACGTTTATCTGTTCTGGATCTTCACCCTCATCTTCACCTTCGACTATGGTATCCTCAGCCTGGCATGGGTCTACAAGAGGAACATCTTTTAGTAAGCTGTGGATATATTAGGCTCATTGCTGGTTGCTGGTGCCAAAAACGTTATTAATGGCAGTGCGGCCTCAAGGTGAGCTTTCAGTTCGGTGTTGTGGTATCCGAGTAGCTTGATGAGAGCTATGACTTTTTCAGGGTTCCCTCCTCCATCCATCTCATCTCGGTGTCCCCGCAAAGCATTCCTGTCGAACTGCCTTGGCCATTAATACAACAATCTTTGTGTACGTTGGAGGTCTGCCCTGCAGGTACTTATTCACATGAGAGGATTCTTTGTTGTCCCGTGTTGCACCAATGTCTTTGTTCTGGCTTGACACCCTCATCTATTTTCTAATGCTTCACCGTCAACAGTTACTGTGATATCCTCAGACTGGCATGGATCTGTTATTGGTGAAGCTGTGGTCAAATCAGGCTTCTTTGAGGCTACTGGCGCAAACAATGCCATTAATGACGATTGTTATTTTTCGGGGCGACATCTTGATATATGTTAAGAATTAATACGGTGATATAATAAAACAGTACAATTATCAATTTAAATATGTAGTGTTGCAGTAAATTATTCTTTTTAAAAACCGTTTTAAATTTCGTTAAATGTGCAACTGAAAGTTGGGATTTAGTACACACAAGGAACAAAAGAACACATGTTTTGATGTATCGCATTTCATCATTCTGCTTTTTAAGTATTGAAATAAAATCTTGATTAATGGCGGCCATTTTGGATTAATGCAAATCATTCAAATTGCTCAACATATTATGAGGTACAATTAATTGATACTTGGGTTACTAGCAATAAGAATCAGGTAAAACAATTTCTAGGTTCGATACATAACATAAGATTGTTGAGGTTAGAATCAAGTAATTAAAAACTGTTAACCGTCACGTTCGACCCCCCAAAAAAGGTTAGATGATATTAGTGCTATTTTAAAACCTTAAAATATTTTTCTTTTTTTTTGTTATTTTTTTTCTTTTATAATTTTGATGAAAAATTGAGCATTTAGGCACATAATTTTTAGAATTAAATTTTCATTGTTACTACAGAGCCAATAATATTCAACTTGGCATACGGTAACCATTTAGCATCTTTTGACAGGGGAGATAATTTTCCAATGCCAGTTGTACAAATTGTAGTGGCTTAATTTTTTTCAAATTTCTGTATTTTATGTGGCAAGGGTGTAGCTTTTAAATAAAAACCACAAAAAAGCTGCAGTTCGTTCCTGAAACCAGGAAATTGAGCCGACGTTCATTGGATTCACATAGTAAAATACTCTCTTTATAATTACTTGATTCTAACCTGGAACAAAAATGATGTATTCGATACTCATCATCAACTAAGAAATTATGCGAATACTTTTTTTTCTATTTGTAGAAATAATGCATGTATTTATAGCAATAAACAATTGATTAAAGTCGACACATCGATTAATGTTCTATTTATAGCCGAAGCAAATACGATTTTGATTTTACCTATTTTTTTGCATTTACAAAGCTCTTTAAGAGAAAAAAGGATATTTAAGACTCCGATCGTATGTAACAATAGGTTTTCTGCATTTTATACAGTGTTTTGAGACTCCAGAAGTGTTTGTTTCTAAAAAGCTAAAAATTCAAAATTTATTTATAAGGGGGAGTGGGTTCTCCTGATTTGCGAAACTGCTTTAGTCTGACTTCTGAGTTGTTCGAAACATTCGGGCAGAAAGTAAACGATAATATATATTTTGGACAGTTGTGCGTCAATATACTTTTCGTGTAAACGGAAACAATGTCGACCGTATACAAACATGAAACGAAAATCAATTAATGACATTTTTGATCTAATAAGATGCAAACGGTTCTTATCGTTAACTAAGAAAGTGTTTATCCTCCATTTTGAATGTGGTTCAGAAGTCATTAATAAGTGGTGACCCTTTTGCACGCCAGCAAAGAATTATGTGGCTGAGACTGAGGCTGTCTGCACTCTGCACACAAAGTAAGTCCTCTCCTCATCACAATGAAGCTGCTGTTGCGGAGGAGAAGGCAACAGAGTTATGCAGAAGCACATGTCTGTGACATTTTAGTGGGCATTCTTTGAAACATATTTTTTTTGCTTATGACATCACAATAGGTGCTACTTTTGTCACACGTGTAATCTGGATGCGTTACTCTCTGTTTTATATTTTTTTAGACACTGGTAGCGCCTTCAGCTCTAAAGTGGTTTGTGAAAAATATATCATACACGAAAGCATGCGAGATGTTTCAATTGTATGCCAATTTCTTTGTTGTTGATAGCATTCAGGAGCAGCGTTCCAATATTGTAAAAGCGAAAGAAATCACCTTACCAGAACCGGAAGTTAAAAGCTTAGAAAACGGCGTCGATGTCTTAGCAGTAACGATCATGCAGGTTTTTATTGTGATTCATGTAATTGATTTCAAATTATCTTCGTACAGTGCAAAAAAACTTTCATTTTCGAGGGGAACATCTTTTGTCCCATCGCTGGTTGTGCAGATGCCTGTAAGCTTTTGTAAATTTTCGATTATACGTTAAAATACGTGTTGTTCCTTAGGTCTTTAAATGGATTTGCACGTTTGTTAGACATGTAATTGCTTCCTCTGAAGTTGTTTCATGACAATGTTAATCTCTTGCATTGTCTTCAGATCAAAAATCGACGAAAAGGTTTGAAGTTTTCCCTGAGATCCACGTGCCTTTGCCAAATATTTAAAGTATTTTCTAAAGTACACGTGCCTTTATTCAAAGAAAATAGGTATTTCCAAAATTCCACGTGCCGTTGCCGAAGAATTTGAGGTAACAGACTGGTCACTCTGCAGACGAGATTGAATATAAACATTGGATAGTTAAAATCAGCTGTGTAGACTGTCATAAGTAAATGTTCAGTTTGGCTCGCAAATAACGGGTCTGATGACTCCTTTAGCTTGTCACTTTTATAAATAAATACCAGCTTTTGATTACAGGGACACCGGATTAGTCTGATGATTTAGATTGAAATAGTGAAGTTTTTTTTCTAAATTTTGTGCATGAAAAAGGCACAGACTGACCCCACTGTCCCCGTTGCCAAAGGGGCGTCGGCCCCGCTGACCCGTGGTTCCAGAGTCCCTGACCGAGCAGTTTTATGAATCAATTGTAATTGCCAGGCGAGATCGCTGCTTTAATATGACATGATCGGGTTTTGGATACTCGACCTTTCGCTCTAGAGGCTGACGCCTAAACCACTCAGCTATCTGAGCAGTGACAAAGATGACGTCCTATATTGATAAAAAAAAATCCAGTGAAAACAGATTTTTTCAAAAAATATCATCATGATTCATTTATCCCTTGGTTTGAATCGCAGGGAAATTATTGATGTGGTCAATTTGATGTCATTAAAATATCAAGGTTAAAACAGCTCGACAAGGTAATTCTTGATTGGAAAAAATAAACACGTTCAATATTCACAAGCAACTCTTTTCAGGTCACACAAATTTTAAAATTGATTGTTGCTAATTCAATTATCGCAATCTGTTTAAGCCTCAACCGCAGAAAACAAAAGAGAAATTTAACTGCGTTTAGAACTTAGCAATTAAAGATAAAGAAAAGAATGTAAAGATGTCACAATTATGATACTGGCCAATAAATAGAGTTTGACTACGGGTGATTATATAAAATAGTCGAAAAATTTTTGTCCTTGGTGATTCTAAATTATGATACTTCCAAGAAAAGATTGAAAAAATACAGAGATAAACAGCTCATTTCTTTTCGTGACAAATGTTTACACCAGTCTGAAAATGGAACTCTTCAAAAACACTTCTGTATTTGTCAAAAATTCGTAACTAATGATATTAAGTTGGTTTAGTTTTCAACAGAGAATATCATTGTTATTATTGTTCAAAATAGATATTTGGTTGTTTCGGCTCATACGACTTTGTAATGTCAATCCTACAAAGTCTCGACCCCTCAACTAGACCAGCATTCAGATCCCTTATATATACACCCCCCCCCCCAAGAACACATACAACCAAAGTACTCGATTCTAAGTTAGGTCTCTTCTTCTTGAGTTTAACTAGCAGGCAGGGCCATCAGGTCATTCATGCACCTCAATCCAGCAGGCATTGGTCAAACGATCCAGCAAGTTTTTAAATTGACGAGGTTATTTGTTGTTTGCTGACCCCCTTCAACTCTGAATGAAGAGAGCAAAACTTTCATGACTATCTCAAAGGTCCTAATATTGAATTAGGCACAAGGATAGCAGGCTGGTGGTTGGCTTTCGTTAAATACCACAGTACTTTTTCCTATATTATATACTGATACCTCAGAAAAAAGCCTCAATAGTTTTAAATCTGCACAGTAATTCTATTATTTCGAAAATTGTGCCGCATATAAAATGCGGTGAGAGTAAAATAATCAGCTGGCTTTCTACAATCTCAAATATCACTTGTTACTTGATCACGTACGATAGTTCTCTCCTACTCACTTGTTACTTTATCACGTACGGTAGTTCTCTCCTACTCACTTGTTACTTTATCACGTACGGTAGTTCTCTCCTACTCACTTGTCACTTTATCACGTACGGTAGTTCTCTCCTACTCACTTGTCACTTTATCACGTTCGGTAGTTCTCTCCTACTCACTTGTCCTTTTATCATGTACGATAGTTCTCTCCTACTCACTTGTCACTTTATCACGTACGGTAGTTCTCTCCTACTCACTTGTCACTTTATCACGTACTGTAGTTCTCTCCTACTCACTTGTCACTTTATCACGTACGGTAGTTCTCTCCTACTCACTTGTCACTTTATCACGTACGGTAGTTCTCTCCTACTTACTTGTCACTTTATCACGTACGGTAGTTCTCTCCTACTCACTTGTCACTTTAGCACGTACTGTAGTTCTCTCCTACTCACTTGTCACTTTATCAATTTATTACTTTTTATTGTAGTTCTCTCCTAACTTTGCATTCAGATTACCCAATATGACTGTTATGACCATCCATGGGAAATGTCTATTACCAAGTCGTCATACAAAATATCTTTATCTTTTCTTTTAGCATCGTTCGTTGCTTAGTAACCTAGGTTGATCTTCAATCTGTTTCATTTGTCTTGGTAGGGAAGAATACCTACAACGAAGCGTCATAGATCTTCGTGATTGAGAAAATTAGACAGTTTGAATGTTTATCAGTTTTCAGACTGCCTTCTGATTTAAAGGATATCTTTCTTGGGGGTTTCTCACGTTATTTTTTGTCTATGACATTTTTTCAAACGTTGGGGTTGCAAACTAAGTTCTTTTACACCGTCGTGCAACCTGAAGTATTACAGTACAATACATAGGCAACTATAGTGGAATCCCAAAGGAGTACAAAGGATAGGTCAAATAAAAGATGGAGGACGTGCATGGAAAGGAAAAGGGATTCTCACAAGGAATTAAGATAAATAGTTAGTACACAAGTCGGAGAAGGTAATGATGATGAATTTAATACATCTTCTAGATTTGATTAACAATTTCCTCCAGGATTAGAAATAGACGCATTGGTTTTCACGGGGTCTGCCTGTTCACGCCGTCAAAATCATCTCATGGTCCATTAAGTTATCTTATGATTATTAAAACTTCTAGTTTTGTGTAGGTTTTAAAACTGACCCCAGCTGTCTCGTCAACATATATAAGAGTTGCTAATTCAATATATACTCGCCTTCGTCTAAAAATGGTACCTTTTTTAAGTCTTATGAAAAAAAAATTCATTTCTCGGCAGCTTTCCTTATTCATACAGTTTACATTCACTACAGGAAGGTCTCGAATTCCACTTCTCGGGTTAAAAAAACTATAAAAAAGTATTTTGAGTCACGCTAATTGAGACATCCTTTGCTAGTGAGGATATCAAACATTTACCTTTCTTTTGGATAAAGAGGTTGTCTAGTGAATGGGAAGGTTATTTATGTGCAATAGTTGTAGAATAAGAAATTAATTCATGTTTTTGAAACATACGCAATTCTGCACTTTTCCTTTTCTGAGCAACAAATGAAAAGAACGTCTGTTGGCATATTTTAGAAAATGGAATCGTAAATTTGTATAGCCATGGCGTAAAATGGCGTTGACAAAAGAGCTAAAAGGCAAGGCCATTGCCTACTGGTTTGAAACAAATTCTCTAGTGCTTATTTAAAGAAGATTGAGGACTCTTAATGGCAAACGTCCAAAGAAAGTTCCATGTAGGAGGACACTGTGGAGAATCATAATACAGAAATTCGTCAGCCATGCTGAGATTTCAAACCTTTATAAAAGACCGCTAATAACATTGAGTTTATTGAAAAGGCTGTAGAAGAGCAACTAGGAGTATTCGTGTGGGTGACGTGCCCAACAACTACAGATATATTTTTTTAAGAATTAATTTATAAGTGTGTTCATTGATTGTATTTGTATTCTTTCGATGATCTGAACAGCTTGTCAATCTCAGAAAAATATGAATGAATGAATGAATGAATGTATAGATGGATAGATGTATGAATGAATGAATGAATGAATGAATGAATGAATGAATGAATGAATGAATAAATGAA